>CABHPP010084123.1:2252-31812 GCA_902168425.1 Peromyscus attwateri | reverse complement strand
CAGTTGGGCCTGAGCATGCGTGTTGTTGCATGGGGGCTGGGGCCATTGGTGTGTGGCGTTGGCTGGCGCTCAGCCCTGTGGAGCACACATGCAGCATGCTCGAGTGCTCTCTCTTCTCTCCATGGCTTGAGTAAGAGAGGAACAGCACCGCCCTGGCTGATAACTGAGAACCCCGATTCAAATCAGAAGGAAAGGCAGACATGGAGCTCTTCAGCTACTCTGGCATCTCAAAGAGAGGCTCTGGGACCAGGGCACAGCTTTTCAGCAGGAGAGGGCTTAATAGGGGCTCAGATCATAGTCTCCTTCCCAAGCCCTGCTGTTTTCCTGGAAGCTTGGATGGCCTGTTTTATATCTAGTTAGTCCATGCTGTGTCAGCAAATCCCTGAAGAGGTCACCTTGTATGCCCTTGCAAATTACTGGCTGGCCGCCCTGTACTTCTCGGTTCAATGCCTGGGTTCTAGCTGAAACCTCACCAAGGTGGCTTGGTGATACACGCCTTTAGTTCCAGCACTTGGGAGGCAGAGGCAAGCAGATCTCTGTAAGTTTGAGGCCAGCCTGGTCTACAGAGTAAGACCTTATTTCAAAACCAAAACCAAAACCAAAACCCTCTGTGAGCTCTCCAGCTCCTAGGGATGAGCTTGGACACCATGGTGTCCCATCTCACAGAGCTCCTGAAGTACAGAGGTTCAACAAGTTTCTGTATCATGTGACCCTTTTCTGTGTCATCCTGTTACCACCTCGTGCTGGCGTAGCCCGGGGTACCTCTCCCCACGGGTGAGCTGAATGCACCGCAGCCTGGTACAGCTCAGCAGACACGATGCAGTGGCTCAGGCTGAGCTGGGCTTGAGTCACCCCAGGACCCCCAAATTTAGCCTGGGTCCTGCTTCTGCACTTGGGCTTCTCAGCACCCCACCTTCGGGGTCCCCATCTCATTACTTACCTCATCACCCAACCCCAACAGCTGCGCCAACAGCACGGAGAATGAGGAGGGCTGCACCCCGTTACATCTGGCCTGCCGCAAGGGTGACAGTGAGATCCTGGTAGAGCTGGTACAGTACTGCCACGCCCAGATGGACGTCACCGACAACAAAGGGGAGACCGCCTTCCACTACGCTGTCCAAGGGGAGAACTCCCAGGTGCTGCAGGTGAGTGCTGGGTGGTGGGCAGTGGCCAAGCACCTCCTTGTGCCCGAAACCTGCTTTGGGGCCTTAGGTTCATGGGTCACTCTGAGGCTTCTCATTCATCCATCCTTGATGCTTGAGGCCTAAGTTCCTTCATCACACACACACACACACACACACACACACACACACACACACACACACACCTGTGACCCTTAGAGGGAGACATATCTTTAGCCTTGGGAGTTCTCCAACTCAGTGAGCTGAACTCTATGGAAACTCCAGTCAGGCATGGAGCTCAGTAGCTGCCCAGAGCCAGCTGCTGAGCTGGGTGCATCAGGTCAGCCCCTGACTGGAGGGTTCAAGGTACACTGGGACTTGACCTAATTTATGGGTACTCAAACCAAGCCGACTGCCCAGCACCTATAGGCATTTGTGCCAGAGGCACTCCTGTCAGTTCCGTAAGTATTAGGACAGATGATGTTTTAAGTGTTTTTCAATGCATTTTTGTGTATAGATGCACACCATGTGTGCAGTGCCCTCAGAGGCCAGAAGAGGGTGATGAATCTCCTGGGGCTGAAGTCACAGATGCTGTGAGCTGCTCTGTGGGTGTGGGATTCAAACCTGTGCCCTCTGGAAGAGCAGCCAGGATGCTCTCCCACTGAGCCATAGTCGTGGTTAAGTAGATGGAGTAGTGTGGTGAGAAGCCGCTGTTAAGTTGAAAGGAAAGACAGATCTGAGCTTGTGTTTTATTGTCTAGAATGAGCAGGCCCATCTGCAGGTTCTGTCCTCTCTGCTTGGCACCTGGATTGTTCTAGAAAACACAGATCTGTGTCTCATGCATAGCCGTCAGTCCAAGGGAAGGCATGCCTAGTGCTGCCTGGAGGAGGAGCGACGGTGTGCCTGGCCAGTGGGCAGGCATCGCCCCTCTTCCCTGACTGTCGCTGGCCTGTGCCTGCATCATGTGTTCTAGTCAGTTCTCGAAATGCCCTCCTAGGTTGGAGTACTGTGGCCTTTTCCTCATACAAGAAACTAAGGCTCAGCAGAAGCAAGAAATGTGGCCACTGAGGGCCACCAACCTGGGGATGGGGCAGGCTGGCCTAGGCTTCCCCCAGGTTGCCAGCTCCTTGCCCTCCTGGGTCCCCAGCCTTCCTTGTATCTCAGCTGTACCCAGTGGTCATAACTAACACCAGGGAGATGACATTGAGCCCCAGTGGGAGGACAGAATCCTCCCAGCTTCCCGATAGAACAGTCACTTTTGGTGTCTGTGGCTGGGTTTCATATCTGGAGGAAAATTACGTATGTGTACAGACAATTTTTCCTCATTGTTATTTCCTAAAAACCACAGCATAAACAACTGCTCGTCTAGCCAGGCAGTGGTGGAGTACACCTTTAATCAGAGGTGGGCAGATCTCTGTGAGTTTGAGGCCAGCCTGGTCTACAGAGTGAGTTCCAGGACAGCTAAGGTTGTTACATAGAGAAACCTTATCTTGAAAAAACCAAACCAAAAAACTAACAACCGTTCATTTAGTATTTACATTGTATTAGGTTATAGGAGTCATCTAGGGATGATCACAAGTACTATGGGGGTATACAGAATGTAATCCCAGCTGACTAGGATGCCAAGGCAGTTCCAGGCCAGCCTGGGCAACTGAGTGGATCCCATAGAACAAAGTACATGGGAGGGTATCCAGGTTCTTTGCAAAATAACCAATCCATACAAAAGATTTAAGTACTTTGGGATTTGGGTGGGCAGGAAGGGGTGGTAGCAGGGATTGGACTCAGAACCTTATGCATGCCAGGTAAGCATTCTACCACTAGGCCATGTTGAATTCTTTATTGAAAACATAATTCCTGCATGCAGAAAGATACTCGGCAGGACTGACAGTGTCCCGACGACCTTTCTCTTGCTGTAATAAAACATTCCAACCACAATCTGTCATTAGGAAAGTCAGGGCAGGAGCTCAAGCCAGAACTCAAGCAGGAACCATGGAGGACTGCTGCTCTCTGGCTTGCTTACTTGCTCCTCATGCTTGGCCTAGCTAGGTGTAAGATCACCTGCCTGAAGATGGTACCGCCCACAGTGGGCTGGGCCCTCCTACATCAATCAATAATCAAAACAGTCCTCACAGGCATGCCCACAGGCTAATAAGACCCAGACCACTCCTCAGCTGAGGCCTCTCCTCTCACAGGACTCTAGACAGTGTCACATTGACAGGACTAGTCGGGACAGAGGGACATCTGGTGGGAAGCAAGAATCGTTCCACCTAGAAAACTGAAGGTTCCTTTTGTTGTTCTTTTTATACAGTCTCCTGCAGCTCAGGCTGGCCTGGAACTCACTGTGTAGTCTAGGCTGGCTTTGAACTTGACCTGCCTCAGTCTCTCTAGTGCTGGCATTACAGGCATGTGCTACCACACCTTGTTAAGATTCTTCACAAGTGTTGAGATGAGCCCCAGTCAGGCCAGAACCCACCCCCCACCCCCCGCCCCCACATTGACCTCACTGTCAGGCTGTCTTATCTTCTCCAGAGCACCTTTCATTACTGTGGCTCCTCTCTATCCTCGTGGAGTCAAGTGTCCCTTCCCTTTTGGTGTCCAGAGGAAGATGGCCCCTGGAATGCTAGAGAGGGCAGTGCCATGTGGCTTCCCTGTCCTGTCCTGTCAGCTCCTAGGAAAGAACGCCTCGGCTGGCCTGAACCAGGTCAACAATCAAGGACTGACCCCGCTGCACCTGGCCTGCCAGATGGGCAAGCAGGAGATGGTGCGTGTACTGCTGCTTTGCAACGCCCGCTGCAACATCATGGGACCCGGGGGCTTCCCCATCCACACAGCCATGAAGTTCTCCCAGAAGGGGTAAGCCTCGCCATCACATGACCCCCACTCCCCTGCAGGGCCCAGGGTGGAGGCCCTGGTTCTTCAAGCCTCATCAGGTAACCAGCCAAGGGTGCCGGCCTCAAGAAAGCACTTGATGCTCTTATGTGGGAGCTGGACACCCGAGTCCACACACTACCGCACAAGGAATAGACCCTGTAGAGTTTTGTGCTAATGCACCAGTTTTCTGACCACGAGCCTTTGCTCCCCTATGCTTATGTGCCAGTTCTCAAGTCTGCTGCAACCCTGAGGCTTGGAGGGTCTGCAGCACTCAGCTCCTGTGTGCCAAAGGCCAAGGATGCTAGCCCTGGCTGTCCAAGGCCCTGTGTGTCTAGTGCATTGCCTCTTCCCAGCTCACAGCCCTGCAGGAGGCAGGTACCAGGCTCTTGTCTTAGGGGTCCAAGACCACTCTCTCGCTTTCCCATAAACCCTAGAAGTTCTCAGGTCCTAAGAAGTTCTCCATTTGTGTTGGAGGAGAACCAAAGAGGTATCTTACTGGAAAATGCTGCCCAGCCAGAACAAGGTCTGGAGTGAGTGAATGAATGGGGTCGGCTGGCCTTTGTCCTGGCTCCTTCCTGTGTAAGCACTGACTTGAGAAACGAATGAGGGGAGGCCTGGCCATGGAGCAGGACTGACTCCAGCCCCCCTCACGGTGCTGAACTATAGTGTTCTGTAGTGCAGAGGTGGGAAGCAGACAGGTGGATAATGGCAGGTTGTGAGTGACACCTGGGGACACAGGCTGCCCACCTGCCTCAGGCACTGTGCAATAGCTGGTCACTGCCTGTGTGATCCCTCCTTGGTGCCCTCTCTGCCCCCTGGGTCATCCTCGGTGTGTCTGGAGTCACAGTCTAATGGAGACCTCTGTGCAGAGAATGGAGCGTGGGGACTCTGTTGTTTTCTTTGTCTCTAGTTTATTTTTCTGCTCTCATTTTTACTGTTTCTTGCCACCCACTCGATTTGGGTTTAGCTTGCTTGTTTTTTCAAGTTCTTGAGTTGTATCATTGAGTGACTTATTAGTGCTCTTTCTGATTTTTCAATGTAAGCACTTAGAACTATAAATTTTCCTCCTAAGACTGCCTTTAATGTGTCCCGGAGGTTTTGTGTTGTGTTTTTTGTTTTCATTTAGTTCCAGGAATTTTTTCTTCTGGATTTTTTTCATTGATCTACTAATCATCCAGCAGTGAACTGTTTAATCTCTGTGAGTCTCCATGACGGCGATCCTCTGCTCAGTGTGGGAGTGCTCCCTCTTTCTCACACCTCGCCAGCACCGTGTCCGATTATGTTTTGGTAATAACTTCCTCACAGCTAAGAGATGGGATCTCAGTGGTTTTGATTTGCATTTCCCTGTTGACCACTGAGGTTGAACAGCTTGCCATAGACCCGCTGGCCATTTTTATATCTTCTTTGGGGAAATGTCTATTTGGGTCTATAAAGTGAAGTTCCCAGGGCAGGGAAAGCCTTGCCTATGTTGGGGATTCTACGAGGCTGCATAATGGAGTAGAGTGTCTTGATTGTGCAGGCAGAATTCTGAGATCCAAAGCCGAGTTCTCTTGGGCAATCTTAAAAAAACAAAACAAACAACAGCAACAAAACCAAACCAGACTGGCCTTGAATTCCTGACCTTCCTGTCTCTGCCTTCCCTGTGCTGAGATTATAGTCACGTGTCACCATGCTTGATGACATTTTGGAGGTTCTTTAGTCCCCTTAACAGCTTCATGCCCTTCTCTGTGTCTGTCAGGTAAAATATTCTTAGCAGACCACTAGCTTCCAGCCAACCCCCAAACTAAGAATGTCACGATTAGCAGGTAAACCATGGCAGAGACTTCCCCACCAGGCTGTAAGCTGCCCGTAACATTCCAGGCCACACCTGATAAATGCTTTGCTTAAAGATGCGTATGTTTATTTTTCATTTTATTTTATGCACGTGAGTGTTTGGCTTTCTTGCCTGTCCCTGCAGCACTGTGAGTGCAGTGCCCACAGAGGCCAGAAGAGGGCCTCAGACACCCTGAAGTGAGAATTACAGTTGTGAGCCACCACATGGGTGCTGGGAATCCAACCCAGGTCCTCTAGAAGAGCAGCAGCCAGTGTCCTTAAGCTCTGAGCCAGCTTTCCAGCCCCATGGCTTGCTTTTTAAAAGTTATTGTTGAGCCCGGCGGTGGTGGCGTACGCCTTTAATCCCAGCACTCAGGAGGCAGAGCCAGGAGGATCTCCGTGAGTTCGAGGCCAGCCTGGTCTACAAAGTGAGTTCCAGGACAGGCTCCAAAGCTACACAGGGAAACCCTGTCTCTGGGGAAAAAAGTTATTGTTGCTGTTGTCTTACATTTATTTATTTGTTCATGTGCATCTCAGGAATTGAACTCAGGTCCTCAGGCATAGCAGCAGCAAGCAATTTACCTGCTGAACCATTGTGTGCTCCACCCCCACACACCCTATGCTATGTAGTCCAGCCTGGCCTGGAATTTGGAATCCTCCTGCCTCAGCATCCTGAGTGTTGGGGTTGCAAATGTCATCCCAACTGCCCTTCCCCTAAGTTTTCACTTTTCACCCCGGCATATAGGTTGTCTTTTCATCTTGTTGCTCATTTCATTTGCTGTGTGTCAGTTCTGGAGTTTAACAGAGTTCTGTTGATTACATGGCCTTAGTGCGCTAGAGGAGGCCGTCGGCAGGCCAGCTAGTTGGCTGTATTGCTGCCTCCCTCACCAGTAGGAGAAGCGGAAGTCATGGCTGCCGTGGTGCCCCTGACTGTCCTGCGGCTCTCTCTCTCCCAGGTGTGCTGAAATGATCATCAGCATAGACAGCAACCAGATCCACAGCAAGGATCCTCGCTATGGAGCCAGCCCGCTGCACTGGGCCAAGAATGCCGAGGTGGGCAGAGTCGGCGGGTGAGGGGCAGGGTAGGTCCAGAGGGGATTCCCGAGAGGATGACAGTGGCACCTGGCAATAAGTCTCACAAGGGTGCATGGGGCAGACATGCCCACAAACAGTTGGGGTCCTACCACTGTCCTGCTGCTCACTGGCTGGTGGCCTTGATTTCTTCCGCCATGACTGGGGGTCCTGCTCTCTGACTTTTGAGGTACTGAGAAGTTAGCGAGGCAGTGCATGAAGAATTGTGCCTCACATGTGATATGGCCATTGGGCACAGCAGCCCCCACAGAGAAGCCTGGTGGCCACCCATGCTGAGGTCTCTCCTGAAGCCCTCCTGAGAGGATGCCCAGGTAGCCTAGCTTGGCAACATCTGTGGGCCACCAACATCCTGACCTCTACTTGCATATGACGGGCAAGTGGGCTAGGCTGCTACCTTTGTGGGCCATTGCCTTGTTCAGACCTGTTTCTTCCTTGCCATATCTGTGAGGCATGAAAGTGTGTCCCATGTCAGGACTGAGGAGCTGGAGGGGCAGTGACAGATCCAGGCTCAGGCTGCAGGAAGGGCTGATGGGGCTTTAGGCTCAGCACTGTCCTCCCCACAGTTCAAAGTGAGCCCGGATACCATGAAAAGACTCCTGGGACATACCCCGTGGAGGACCTCATGGAGTCAGTGCTGTGGGATCCGGCCCAGAGAACCCTTTGTAGCTCCAGGAAAGCACCAGAAGCTTCTGGAATCAGTCTGTGTGTCTTCACCTATTTGTCACCTAGTTCCTGGGGAACTGGTTCATGGGGGTGAAGGTCGAGGGTCACTTGCAGAAGTGGGGCCTGCCTCTGGACTTCTCTTCCTTTGCTTATACTGGAGGAGTGCCCAGGGAGGCTGCCCCCTGAGTGCCCACCTGGTCTGTATCCCCAGATGGCCCGAATGCTGCTGAAGCGGGGCTGTGACGTGGACAGCACAAGTACCGCGGGGAACACGGCCCTGCACGTGGCGGTGATGCG
This sequence comes from Peromyscus attwateri, assembly GCA_902168425.1. Taxonomy (NCBI): domain Eukaryota; kingdom Metazoa; phylum Chordata; class Mammalia; order Rodentia; family Cricetidae; genus Peromyscus; species Peromyscus attwateri. The sequence continues at coordinate 23,956 of CABHPP010084123.1, read as the reverse complement.
CAACCGCTTTGACTGTGTCATGGTGCTGCTGACCTACGGGGCCAACGCAGGTTTCCGAGGAGAGAACGGGAACACGCCGCTGCACCTAGCCATGTCGGTGAGCCTGGCACGTGGCCTCCCTGTGCTGGCCCTGCCAGCCATGGTAGGGGTGTGGGAGGAACAAGAGAGGCACCTGTGCCTCAGCTCACTCTCCTCCTTTCCTCAGTTGCTCCATCATCAGACATGCCTCCTCCCTTAGCCCAAAGGGCCTGGGGGCAGCCATTGGTTTGTTAGGAAATAGACGTCGGCCTTAAAGTGTCTCTAGCGTGCTGAGACAAGAGTGTGAGCTTGCTTCGCCTGTGCAGGAGGAGTACCATCTGCTGTCCATCTAGTCTCGGATGGGACTCTGAGGGAAGCAGTCAGCCGCAGTCAAGGACAGCCTGTTTTGTACCATGACTGCAGTGGGTACATTGCCCAAGAGGCTAAACGCTAGTAAGACCAGGGAGGTTGGTAGCACAGCCGCCTGCAGCAGGGACATGTCTTGCTCTTCTTTTTCTTCCTCCCTTCCCTTTTTGTTGTTTTGTTTTTTTTCAAGACGGGGTTTCTCTGCGTAGCCCTGGCTCTGTAGACCAGGCTGGCCTCAAACTCAGAGGTCCTGCCTCTGCCTCCCAAGTGCTGGGATCAAAGGTGTGTGTCACCACACCTGGCTATCAGTAATATTTCTATGGAAAACTTTATTTTCCAAACCAAAATAAAATTAATGAGTAAAACACGTGGCATTGTTTTACACGTTGTGAAACTTTCATGAATCTTTTTATGCAGAAAACACATGAATCCTCATGTCTCCTGGGGCATGTTAAAGCACTTAGGAAGCTCTAGAGCTCCCTCCCCGTCCCCCTCCCCCCCATGGATGCGGAGTGTGCACCTTTTTAGCTGCTTGCTGAATTGCTTTGATGCTGTGCCAGAACTCTGACATGCTAACTGCGTGGGCCGCTCTGAAGCCATTTCCTGCATGTTGTCACCCTGCTGCCCCGGCTCCTCTTGTACTTTGCAGGGATCCCCTTATACATGCGTGACTTCATGTTGACACTGGAAAATGCTGGTGCGGTGAACGTGTAGCAGGGAAGCCTTTCAATGTGAGCAAGTGGTTAAGCCCATCACAGCATAGGCAAATATGGGAAAATTGTGTTTTTTTTAAAGTTTGAATCCCCCCCACCAAGACAGGGCTTCTCTGTGTAGCCCTGGCTGTCCTAGAACTTGTTCTGTAGACTAGGCTAGCCTCAAACTCATAGAGATCTGCCTACCTCCCAAGTGCTGCGATTAAAGACATGCACCACTACTACCCTGTAGTTTGAAGTTTTTCTGTGTCTGCCTGGTCTGCAGCCACTCAGACCCAAATAAACACACAGAGGCTTATATTAATTATGAACTGTATGGCCATTAGCTCAGGCTTATTACTGACTAGCTCTTACACTTAAATTAACCCATAATTCTTATCTATGTTTAGCCATGTGGCTTGGTACCTCTTCTCAGTTCTGCCTTGTTATCTTGCTTCCTCTGTGTCTGGCTGGGGACTCCTGACTCAGCGCTTCCTCTTCCCAGAATTCTCCTCATCTGCTTGCCATGCCTATACTTCCTGCCTGGCTACTGGCCAATCAGCGTTTTATTTATCAACCAATCAGATCAACACATATTCACAGCAACAGGCTCACTGCATTCATTCTTTTTTTTTTTTCCATTTGCTTTGTTTTGTTTTGAAACAAGAGCTCACTATGTATCTCTGATTGATCTGGAACTTGATCTGTAGACCAGGCTGGCCTCAGTCTCAGAGATCTTCCTGCCTCTGCCTCTCGAGTGCTGGGATTAAAGGTGTGCACCACCATGCCTGGCATTGTCTCCATTATGTATACTTGGTGGCTAAGGCTAAGTTAATTTGGCGGTCTTTGCTACCTTCCATCAACCAAAGCAGTTAGTTGAGCTGGTAACTCACACAGCTGTCTAATTCTTACTGATGCATTCTTCAGCGGAGCTGGCCTCTTCCTCCCTCCCTCCCTTCCTTTTATTTCATTTTTTGAGAGAGTGCATGTAGTTGTGAAGAACAAACGTCTGCTGGCTGTGAACTTGATGCTAGTGTTCTGGTCAGTTCTGAGGCACTGGCAGTTTCACGAAACCATCATTGTTTCTGAACCATCTTGTGTCAACGTGGTTCACAAGGGATATCACTTCTTGGCATTCTTGGGAAAACAGCGGTGACCTCCTAGACTGTCTGGAGTGTTCTCCTAGACTCATGGCCCCAGGGCTCACTCTGAGAACTGTTGGTGTGTTTTTGTTCCCTGGACTGTCACGTTCGTACCATTTTCCCAGTTTTTGGTAAATCACTGGCCATTCTGACAGTTATATATTGAATCACTTCTTCAAATGAGTTTATTCTTTTTCCCCCAAAACAAGGTCTTACTTTACAACCCAGACTAGCCTTGAAATTGTGGTAGCCCCCCCTAACTCAACCCCCAAGTGCCAGGATTAGGTGTGCACTGCCACACTCAGCTGGTTTATTTTCAAACACACTTAAATTTATTTGGAAGTGTATATGCTAAAAACCCAAAAAAAGAAGGCCTTGGTGACCAGAACACACATATTTGCCTGTGTCCATGTGAATTCAAGTGGAACTGCTTGGACAAGAACATTCTAGATGCACCACCGCATTCTCTTGTCAGGGAAATCAGGCTCTTAGGCCAGAGCCTAGGTTTTTAGGCAGCCAGTACTTTGGTTTGTGCTTGCCTACCCAAGGTTTAGCTGCATGGCATTCTGGGACAGGAAACTACTCCCTTAAAGGCTGCCACTGGGGAGGGTCTGTGCAAGGTTGCCTGGAGTGGACAGGTAAGATGGCCTCCTCAGTCCTCATGCATCCTGTATTGCTCCTGAATGTTGTCAACGTTTGACCCTTCCATGTCTCCAGGTGCCTCACTGTTCTATTGCTTTGAAAAGACACCATGACTAAGGCAACTCTTATAAAAGAAAGCATTTAATTGGGAGCTTGCTTACAGTTTCAGGGGCTTGGTCTATCATCATCATGGCAGGGAGCATGGCAGTAGGCTGGAGAAGTAACTGAGAGCAAGCAGAGAGAGAGAGACAGACAGACAGACAGACAGACCTGAGCCTAGCATGGGCTTTTGAAACCTCAGAACCTACTCCCAGTGACACACTTCTTTCAACAAGGCCACGCCTACTCCTAATCCTTCTAATCCTATAAAGAGTTCCACTCCCTGGTGACTAAGCATTCAAATATATGAGCCTATGGGGGCCATTCTTGTTCAAACTACCACACCATGGCTTCTAGGTTGTCAGCCCAAGTACATTGATTCTTGTGAGGAAGAGCTAGGATTAATCTTTCTGTGCCAAGTCCTGGACAGCTGGTCCTTGAACTTGACTGGGGAGATGCGGGAATGAAGAAACAACAGATACACACACAGAAAAGCTGAGCTGGGCTGGCTCTGCTGGGGCCAGCAACACTGCTGTACAACTCAGAAGCCCTGCTTACTTAGTAAGCGCAGCACAAGGAGGAGGGTGAGCTAGTTCCCGTGGGGGTCCCTCTGGGGGCGTGGTCTCAGCTTGCAGTCAGATGGGAAGAGGAAGCTGTGTTTGCTCGTTTTTGCACACACTGTCAACATCTGCAAACTAGTGAAGACTGCCAATTCCAAGCCTAACTTGGAAAGGCTTTGACATCCCCGTGGGCCTGAGGCGTTGGGGTCCTTGGTGCTATGCCCATGGCAGTAATACACATCCACTCAGGACTTCATCTGCTCCAGTGTTCTTCAAACACTTCTCAAGTCCTCACTGAGGGATGCTCTGAAGTCACTGGCGGAGGCACTGGTCTTCAAGCAGCATTCTTTGTCATGTCAGGGGACCCCAGTGTCTCCTCACGCTGCTGAGAGGCCCTGTGAGCACGTTGGTGGGTGGGGTCTTGGACCATTGCTTATTTTCTTACCTTCTATTCCCAACAGAAAGATAACTTGGAGATGATCAAAGCCCTCATTGTATTTGGGGCAGAAGTGGACACCCCGAATGACTTTGGGGAGACTCCTGCATTCATAGCCTCCAAGATCAGCAAACGTATGTGCTCTGCAATCTGGGGCCAGAGTTGGGGGGAGGGCTTAGGGACTGAAGAGGGAAGTCCCAGCTGTAAAGTATCAGACTGGCCCAGCTGCTCCCTGCTGAGTGGCCAGGAGCATATGCAGCTCAAAGGGAGCCTCCTTCCCCAAAGACAGGGAACAGTAGATGCAGGCCCACCAGGGGCTTTGCTGAGCATGGTCCTCACCTCAGGGTGAGGGTGTTCAGGTCCCAGTGGGGGTGGGACCAGGTTCACAGCAGCAGAGCATGCATAGGGTCATTGCATGTGCTATGCTTGTCCACACATGCCCGTGCTTCTTCACACGTGCTGGATGCATGCATAGACGCGCATGTGCATTGCCGCCCCTGTCCACTGTGCTTAGCTCCAGAGGTACAGGAGGCAGCTTCCCTTCACAGAAGCCTACATCCCCTCTGGAGGGTTTGCAGGAGTGTGGGTTAGCATGGGTGTGGCCCTGATTGTTTGACCTCTTCTCCCAGCAGAGAGCTCAGCCCCACCATCTGCTTAAACAACCTAGGTGGGCCCCTTTCCCCCCCTCCCCCTCTTCCCCCCCTTCTGCTCTCTCCAGCTTTGCCCAGCCCTGGGTTTAGAGCCAACCCTGCAGAAAAAGACATGGAGCCCAAGGTGGAAGCAGGCCAAAGTGCTAGTCATGGTGTCCTATCCCCATGTCCTCTGTTTACCGGGATTGGTGCCATCGGCTGGCTCATCCCTCCAGGACTCTGCAGGGACAGACAGACAGCCATTGTCGGTTTTGAGAACTGCTAACCGTGGAGTTAGTTGTTTTGCATCACAGCTGGTGTGGAAGGAGAGATGGGATGCCCACAGTAACTAGGATAAGTCTGGCCTCCTCTTGCCATATCCCACAGTCCTCCTCAGCCCCTTCCCTGGTACCGGGAAACTGCTTTGATGTAGCAGACCAGTCAACATGCCAGTCAGGGTAGTTGTCCCACACAGCCAGGTCACCTGCTAGATGGGGACCATGTGCAAGGAGTGGGGGGTCTCACTTGCTAGTTGACACCATGTCTACCCTCTGCCATCTCTCCTTCCCAAACCGACAAGTGATTACCAGGAAGGCGCTCTTGAGTCTGCTGAGAACTGTGGGGGCCGACTACCGCTTCCCGCTTATCCAGGGGGTCCCCACGGACCAGAGCTCTGCAACAACACCTCACCCCCTCTTCTCCCTGGACAAAACTCAGCCCCCAGAGATCAGCTTAAACAGCCTAGGTAGGCCACTGTGTCCCCCTCTCCCCAGCTCTCTCTGGGCCCTCAAATCCCAGCAGTCCCCACTAAAAGGAACAAGGCTTCAGGGCAGAAGTAGTTGAAGCGGGGAGAGCCAAGCTTTATCAGCCAGTGTAGGCCACCAAATGACCCACAGATTCCTGAGGCCTATCTGGTCCCTGGGTAAGGTCCCATGGTCCACCGTCCCTGAGAGAATGCCCTGGACATGGGCTCAGGGTGGCCATTTCCTGTGGTACCTCTCAGGTGGGCACTGTCACAGCTCTGGCTCCCTGGGAGGGAAGGGTGGATGGTAAGGAGTGCTGCTGGGCCACCTGGCTTCAACTCTCTCATTGTTTGCCTCTGTCTAGCACGAGACTTGATATGCCCCCTGCTGGCTCCTTGGATTACTTACAGGCTTTTGAGGTGGCCAAGAAGCCAACATGTGCAGCTGTGTCTAACTGATGCCCTTAGAGACAGTCCCAGAGTAGATGGGGACCCTGTTAGGCCTTCTGTGTTCTGGACCACCCACGGACCTAGGATGTTTGGGAGCTAGAGTCCCTAAACAGAACTGAGTCTTAGCCAGCCACACCTCTCTCTCTAACTGTGGATGTAGAAACCCCAAGCCCAGCCCCTCCTGCCAACCTAGCCAGGCCTGGAGCTCTGGAGGGCAGAAAAGCCGAAATCCCCCAGCACCCATCTTTCTCTCTCCATCTACAGGCAGGCATTCAATCAAACCAGGCTGGATGGTGGGCCTGGGGTGCGGCAGTGAATGGGTAATGCCTGAGCCTAAAGAAGCGCTGAGCCTGCCCCCCCCCCACTGTAGCTAGCGCTCTAAATCCCACCCCCCTTCTCAGGCTGCACACCCAGGCATAGGCACAGTCCTGCACCCCGTCCCTGGCACCATCTGCTGTCTTGCCGGCCATCTCCTGCATGTGTACCTTGCCTGCTCTGGGGCATGTGCCTGCTGAGGGAGGCGCTGCTGGGGCCCACCCACCTTGCTGCCTTTAGCCTCGCTGCACAGTGGCTGCCAACCCCGTCATGCAGGGTGACTGGGGGGTTGGGGTGGGTGCTAGTGCACAGAGGAAGACTCGACTAGATGGAGCAGATGGGCAGATCTGAGCCCAGAGGCATGGAGGAAGTTTCCAGACCAGGGACGAGGACAAGGATGGTCTGAGGGATGACTGGGATGTCTCCATTCATTTGTGGAGTTTGGCCCTGACCGGTGTCCCCAGTGATAAAGCTCTTTCAGCTAAGGGACTGCGGTCAAGGCATGGGTGCTGTCAGCAGTGTTGGCTCTGACACATCACAGGACACACCCGGAGGTCAACTTCAGGGTTGTAGGAGGGGATGAAGGAGCTGCTGGGAGCTAGCTAGCCCTTCCCAAAGCAGCGGGCTCCCCCCTCATCCCAGCTCACCTTTGCCTAGCAGGCCTGTGGCATCTAGCTCAGCTTTATCCGAGAGCAGAGAGCCCCTCCTGGGGCAGGAGGCAGACCATGGGAGGAGTGGAGTGTGAGTTCAGCCGTGGGGAGATATATAGCAGGATGGGGTGCAGTTCTGTTTGCTCTAGAGACCCGTGGGGCCTGGGAGAGACCTGCTGGCCCCAGAGTGTCCTGCCCTGTCCCCACAGAGCTTCAGGACCTCATGCCCATCTCCCGAGCCCGGAAGCCAGCCTTCATCCTGAGCTCCATGAGGGATGAGAAGCGGACGTGAGTAGAGTGAGGGCCAGGCCGGGATGTGGGACTTCCTGTGCCTCAGTGGGCTTGTTCCTCATGCCCACCGTGTGCTGGGGGGCCCTCTCCTAGCTGCGCACAGTCATGGCAGAGACCAAGTCTTTGGAACCTGTGACAGCTCATTTGTGACAGATGGTGCCCCTCCAGAGACCAGTTCAGGGCCGTGCAGTGGACTTGAGCTTGGGCTCATGCAGTGTAGTCTCATTGTCTTTTTCCTTGACTTCATGATTTGTGGGGAGAAGGTTGCTTGAACCCCTTCTGGAGAGATGCCTGCAATGTGCTTCCCTTCTCTGCCGGCTTCCCAACCTGACTTCCTCCCTCCTCATACTCACTGTTTCCCAGGCTGTGTGCCCTGGCCCATTGTAGGAGGTAGGCCTGAGATATGGAGCAGAAACAGAGATCGGAGCTTGTTGTCCAGAGGTGGAGTGTAAGCAAAGAATGGCTGCTTCAGGGTGGCAGGGCCGCCACAGGGAGTTAGGGGCTGGGGCAGCTGTTTTAGCTAATCCTGCTGCCACTGGGTGGCTCTCCTAGTTAATTTCTGCTACTGTAATAGAGCAGCAGGCAGAAAACAGCTTGAGGGAAAAAGGCGTTTGTTTCATTTTATAATCCCAGGTTACAGCCCATCACTGTGGGAAGTCAAAGTAGGAATTTCAAACAACTAGTCACATCACATCTGCATTCGAGAGCAGAGAGAAATCGGTGTGCGCATGCTCACTTGCTTGTTTGTGCTCAGCTCGATCCTCCGCTTGTTCAGCGGCCGGGACTCGCTGCCTAGGGAATGGCGCTGCCCACAGTGAGCGGGGTTCTTCCTCCCCTACAGACTTGAACAAGCCAACCCAGTGTAGGCAGTCTCTCATCAAGACTCTTCTCAGGTGATTCTCAGTTGTGTCAAGCTGACAGTTAAAGCCAGTAATCACAATGGCGTCCTTACAGGCAGTGATTAAAGCTGAGAAGAAGCCAGGCATGATGGCACCTGTTTGTAAATCTTAACTCAAGAGACTGTGGAAGGAGGATTGTGAATTCAAGCCAGCCTGAGCTAGTGTTAGACTCTTGTCTCACAACACCAAAAAACATAACAAAATCACAAAACTGAGGGAAAAATGAGCCTAAAAGGGAGGGTTGAGCATAGACTGCAAGCATCCCCAGGGCATGGCCATGGAGGCCTGGCAACTTGCGTTTTCTGCCATCTTTGAGACTAGGCTGGGCTGGGCAGGAGTGTACAACCTTATAACACTGAGACATGACATTGTCATCTACAGACTTCACGCACAAGAGTGTATTGTAATTGTATTATAACCACAAAATTACACACATACACGCGCACACACGCACGCACATACACACACATATCTTATGCTTTAAGTCAGTTTATGATTGCACTCATAGCTGTCCTCAGCCACATACAGCTCACAGGCTGCAGGTTGGACAAGCCTGCTAGAGTGTTTGACTCAGAAGCCAAGCATGGGACTTCATGCCATTCTCTTCACTTCTGAGCCTCTTTCCAAGATAACGATAATAAAGATAGTAGAGAGGAGCCTCCTCAGAGGGGCTTGGGCCAGTGAGGTGAGCTAGTGCGGGCTACCCTTCCCCAGTCCCAGCACAGACTTCCTTTCTCCTTCCCACCTCCTCCCCTGATCCTCCCTTGAGGAGCGGTCCCTGGCCCCTTACTACACACACCTGACCCAGCTGGAGGAACCAACTCTTCCTCCCCTTCCATGTTTACTTCCAACAGACATTGGGTCAGGCCTGGAGCTGACCTGCTGACCTGAATCACTGCTGTGGTCACAGAGCCCTGACCCTGCTCCCCACCCCACTTCTCATCCCACTTGCCATCCTGTTCCTCACCCTGATCCCTACCTCTACCTTGTTCCCCAGCATTCACTTCTTTCCTGCCCTTCCCTGGCTCCATACCCAGTAGCAAGTAAGCTCCAAGGCAGGCCCTGTTGCTTTGTTCCTATGTCCCCTGCTGTGCTTCTAGAAGCTCAGGGGACGGGCCAAGAGTGCCCTCACGAGACCCTTTGGCCCACTGCTATCCTCACTGCAGCCACGACCACCTGCTCTGCCTGGACGGAGGGGGCGTGAAAGGCCTGGTCATCATCCAGCTCCTCATTGCCATCGAGAAGGCCTCGGGTGTGGCCACCAAGGACCTCTTCGACTGGGTGGCAGGAACCAGCACCGGGGGCATCCTGGCCTTGGCCATTCTGCACAGTGAGTATAGCCTCTGGGGCATGGTGGGGTGGGCAGGGCAGGCAAAGTACAGAGCTAGTTTAGGAGGGTATTATGTATTAGTGGTCCTCATCAACCTCCACACTCCCGCAAGGCAACAGCATAGACCCTGCTAGCTGCTGCCAGTAGAAACACCTTTGGTGGATGGAATGGGCGTTTCTGGGATAATGAGTGAATCACAGGAGGCCAGAGCCCTGGGCTACTTGGACTGTCAAGACCCTGGCTGGGAGGGTGAGCCATAGCACAACTGTGGGAGTACCCAGGCCAAAGTATTCCCCTAGCTTCTCAGTCCATCACCTCACAGGCCATCGGCCTACCTCCTTTGGTCTAGCCTTGCAGAAGTGCAGGCATTTGGCTACCTGGAGGTTGCCACATAGGGTTAGCATTACCATTCAAGTGGCCAGGGAGTGACTGAGCTGTGTATTGCTAGCTGATTAGACATTCCTAGAGTAGGGCTCAGCTGCATCCATCCCTACAGACCTTGTCCCTGCGCTCCACCTCCCCAAGTGGTACCCCTTGCCTGGCTGTTGGTCAGATTCTGTTTTTGCCAAAATACCTGACAAAATCAGGATCCTGGTGACCCAAAGCCCTGGAGGACCAGAAGAGGACACCTCCCTCCACCCTAAGAGTAGGCACCATGAGAGCTCATGGGCTCTGAGGATGTGGAGCTGAGCCCTGGCTTCAGAAAGCTCCTGGTGAGATAGGGATACAGGTACCTGGGCATCTGCTGGGCACTGGGGTGAGGCCATGGGGTCAGTCTAGGGACTTTCAGGAATATGGGCACAGCCATGCCAGGGAGCTGTCAGCAGCTGTTTCCGGTGGGGCTCTGGGAAGAGAGTCTTCTACTGTTGGGAGCTGCTGGTATTTGGTCATCAGCGGTGATCTACTGGCAAATGCTTCATTGATGTGATGAATAGTTCCGTGGGGTCAGCGCACAGGGAATCTGATGACCGGGAAGTCATGCTGCACATCAGACCAGAGCCGGGGCTGGCTCCAAGGAGTCAGCCCAGCTCTCCCCCAGCTCCTCCTGGCCTGTGAAAGGAGAGCTGCCTCAGGACCTGCTCTACCCACAGTGCATGGTGGGGGGGGTCTTCCTCCTGCAGAACAGGCAGAGGTGCCAGCCCATCTTCAGATTGGAGGAGCTGTGGCAGGGAGTGAGAAGCTGCCCAGTTTAGCCTCAGACAGGCACAAGTCCTGCTTCAGCAGGCCCCTCTGCTTGCACACCTTGCGGAGCCTGGGAGGTGGCTGGGCACCTCCTCCCCATAGCCTGTCTGGCCTGCAGGCTCAGAGGATAGTGCTGCTCCTCTTTTACTGTGACAGGGAAATGGGACTAGTTTTTGTACAGTTTTATATCTTCAGAGCTCTTTTTAGGAATACAGATTTAGGTAGAGAACCCTGAAAAGGGGCTTTCTGCCTATGTGGGTAGGTTTTATAGAAGGGCCTGGAAGTCCGTGTTCCATTAGCACTTTGGCAGATGTACCCCTTCACCACCTCCTGCACCACCAAGCTTGCCCATGCCTCCTGAGGCTTGCAGCTGCTTAGCATGCTGTCATCCCACAGGGGCCTGCACACCACCATGGGGTCTCCCCAGCTCCTTATCTTTTCTTCTTAGGTAAGTCCATGGCCTACATGCGTGGCGTGTACTTCCGTATGAAGGATGAGGTGTTTCGGGGCTCACGGCCCTATGAGTCCGGGCCCCTGGAGGAGTTCCTGAAGCGGGAGTTTGGGGAGCACACCAAGATGACAGATGTCAAAAAACCCAAGTAAGCCATGTTCCCTGCCTGCCCAAATCTGGGGAGCAGGACAGCCCCTCATCCCGTCTAGATGAGAGGCTTCTCCTGAGAACATGGGGAGACTGTGTGCATGCATGGAGAGGAGAATGTAGTTCTGCCGGGTGCCTGCCTGCTGGATGTTGCTGCCCAGCGTTAGATGCTCACATGTACCACCTGGGTTCTTCTGGTGGGCCTGGGTGGCATCTGCCAGGGTTTGTCCTGGCATCTTTCTTTGGTTTTAGAATCTGGAGTCATCTTTTTGACTTTTGTCTCTCTAATTCATTCCCCATAGCCCATCTCTTTCCTTGTGTGTGTGTTTCCTCTGTAAGTAAGTTAAGCCCATATTAAATGCATACTTCTCTCCTCTAGATTTTTTAACTTCTCCTGCATTTTCTTTTTAAAATTGTTAACATTTCTTTTAGAGACAGGCAGAGAGAGACAGAGAGAGAGAGACAGAGAGAGACAAAGAGAGAGAACATAGAGGTCAGAGAACAACTTTCAGGACTCTCTCCTTCCACCACGTTGGTTCAGAGGATCGGTCTCAGGTCGTCAGGACTTGCAGCCAATGCCTTTACCTGCTGAGCAGCTAACCAACCAGCCCTCTCTTAAATTTTTCCCCGTTTTCTTTTTCTTTGAGACAGAGTTCTTTATATAACCCTGGCTGTCCTGGCAGACTGGCCTCTGCCTCCCAAGTGCGAGGCTACACCTGCTTTCTACTGTTTGATCTCTGTGTGTTGCAGTCTGGATAATGTCTTACCTGTTTTTCAGTCCACGAATCTCTCTGTTGCTTTGTTATTTAACCTATCTGTTATTTTTTTTAAATGTTCACGTACATATACAGATGGGTGTGTATATACCCCCGCCCCCAAAGCACTCTTTGGTCTTTAGGGTCATTACCTGTAACCTCTGTCCCCTGGAACTATCCCAAGGCTTGCTCTGCAGTCCCTGCTCAGCGGTAGAGTGCTTGCTCAGTGTACCTCCAGCATCACAGAGCAGCAAGACTGTTACCTGCATTTCTTGTTAGCTGCCCTGCACATAGCAGTGCTGGGTCTGCTGCAGCCTGGGCGTGGGTTTGCGGTCTCTAGTCTTCCGCCACTGAGCTGTCCCAGCGCTCGTGGTGACTTCTCCTGTGTGCCCTGCCCTACTTCTCTCCTTACTGTCTGCACTGCTTCTTGGTGTTGAAAATGAGGTTCTTTGAAACTCTGTAGGAATGGGCCCCCTTCCTACAGAGGGCTTTGTGCTGTCCCCCAGGTGTATCACTGTCTCTGCCACCTGCACGGGATTGTTGTCATGAAAGCGTTGGGACTTTGCCCAGATGATGTGAGCACCAACTGGAAGTTCACAGGCAGGCCAGCCGCACATTCTCCATCCTTGGTCCTTTCCAGGGTTTCTTTTCCCTGTGACCTCCAGGGGCGAGGAAGGTGCATGCTGGGGCTGGAGAGATGGCTCAGGAGTTAAGAGCATGGGCTGCTCTTGTGGAGGACCTGGGTGTGATTCCCAGAACCCACTTGGCCGCTCCCAGCCCTTAGTAACTGCGGTCCTAGAGGCTCCGATGCCCTCTCTGGTTCTCTGCAGGACACACATGTGCACAGACATGCGTGCAGGAGAAACACCACACACAGAAGAATTAAAAATAATTATGTTGTTTGTTTGTTTGTTTTTTTAGAGACAGGGTTTCTCTGTGTAGTTTTGGTGTCTGTCCTGGATCTCGCTCTGTAGACCAGGCTGTCCTCGAACTCACAGAGATCCGCCTGCCTCTGCCTCCCGAGTGCTGGGATTAAAGGTGTGCGCCACCTGGCTAAAAATAATAAGTTTTTAAACAAAGGGGCATGTTTGTGTCTGGCCTGTTTTTATCCTGGGAGTATAACCTTTTGGAGTCCCAACCCAATATAGAAAGAGTCCCCGTTAGACCTCATCTTTGGTGGGCTTTTGTCCTCCTTTATTGTCAGCTGTCCTATCCTTTTAAACAGTGTTTATTTTTCACTGTGTGTGTGGTGGGTGCCCATGTGTGTGGGTGCCCTCAGAGGCCAGAAGTCATGGGCTCACTGGTGCTGGAGTTACAGGCGATTATGAGCCTCCTCACACGGTTGCTGAGAGCCAAACTTGGGTCCTCTGTAAAAGCAGAAAGCGCTCTTAACCACTGAGCCATCTTCTCAGCTCCTCTTAGGCTTTTACAATCAAAACCAGGGGCTGGAGGGATGAGTCAGCGTTCTTCCGGAGGACCTGGGTTCGATTCTCCTCATTCACTGACACAGTGTGCTGCTCTTGCGGTTAGATCGCCTCTGTAACAAGCTGCACAGGGCGACTAGCTGCCGTGCTGCTGAGAAGTCCTGCAGGATGAACTTCCTCTCCGGCTGGAGCTCCCAGGACCAGGGCTCTGCAAAGATCTGAACACACGCTAGTTTGTAAGGGTCCCTGCCCCTTTGTGTCCCAGGGTTAGGAGGAGCCTTCTTGGTTGTTATTTTATGTGTGAATGTTTTCCTGCATGTGTGTCTGTGCACTGCATACATGCCTGGTGCCTGCAAAGGCCAGCAGAGGGCATCAGATCCCCGAGCCTGAAGTTCTAGATGGTTGTGAGCCATCCTGTGGGTTCTGGGAATCGAACTCAGGTCCTCTGAAAGAGCAGCAGGTGCTCTTAACTGCTGAGCTGTTTCTCCAGCACCCCCCGCCCCATACACCCACATCCTGGGTGAGGGGAGGGCTTTTATAATGGGCTGTTGGAATGACAGAAAGAAGAAATAGGGGGCTGGAGAGATGGCTCAGCGGTTAGGAGCACTGACTGCTCTTCCAGAGAACCCAGGTTCAATCCCCAGCACCCACATGGCAGCTCACAACTGTCTGTAACTCCGAGATCTGACACCCTCACACAGGCAAAATATCAATAAACATAAAATAAGAATAAATAAGTATTTAAAAGAAAAAGCGGGCGGCGGCGCACGCCTTTAATCCCAGCACTCGGGAGGCAGAGGCAGGCGGATCTTTGTGAGTTCGAGGCCAGCCTGGTCTACAGAGCGAGATCCAGGAAAGGCGCAAAGCTACACAGAGAAACCCTGTCTCGAAAAAAAAAAATTTTTGCAAAAATAAAAAAATTTTAAAAAAAAGAAAGAAGAAATAAAAGGAAGGTGTCAAAGGTCACAGTGGGGACACCCCCACTCCACCCCACCCCACCCTCATGCTGCAGTGTCCTGGAGCTGCAGTCTGCTCACTGCTCTCGGGCCCTTCAGAGGGGAGCGGTCACACCTGCTGCTTTTCACAGCTGCCAGGGTGCTGGAGGCCCGGCCCCAGCCTCGCTTTCCCTGCATACCCTGTGTCCTGACACTCCTGCCCCCAGTAAGTGCCACCTCAGTTGTTCTTCAGTGTCATGCCACCCTCGGAGTAAGGAGTGGCGCTGTATGGCAGCTGGCTTGCCGATGGACAGTGACGGTGTTCCCAGTCATCTAATAACGGTGCTGCTATTGGTGGCTCTGTGCAGCCTGTCTCCTGCCCTGGCGACCTTCTGGGGTGGATTTCCAGAATGGGTTATTGGAAAGAGGGAAACACCAAAGTCCCTCCGTGAAGCTGCCACCCAGGTCCACGGGAGATGTCTGTGTGAGGACAAGGAGAAGCCCACTTAGAGCAGGGTCCAGGGCATGACCTGGCGAGGGGATGATGGGTGGCTGGGCCAGCTCTCCTCTGTCGCTCCCTACAGGGTGATGCTGACAGGGACACTGTCTGACCGGCAGCCAGCGGAGCTCCACCTCTTCCGGAATTACGATGCTCCAGAGGCCATTCGGGAACCTCGCTTCAACCAAAACATTAACCTGAAGCCCCCAACTCAGCCTGCAGGTCAGAGCCGTGTATTTGATGTGTCTGTGAGAAGAGCTAGCCGAGGCTGGTAGGGGATGGGGAGTCACAGACAAGACACTGGACGCCCTCCCCACCCGCATCACTGCCCTGGTCTTGGTTGACTAAGGACAAGTGTTTCTGGAGGCTGTTAGGCCTCGGAGAGTTCAAGAGGCCCCTGGAATCCACAGTGACAGACAACCTTTCCTCAGGATGGCAAGACCCAGCAGCAAGGCCCTATGGGTCCTGTTTCTAGAGACTTCCTAGGTCCCCCTCTTCCTGTACTGAGATCTGAAGGGACAAGTCTGATGTCATTGAGCTGCCCTCTTTTCCCACCCCTAGACCAACTGGTATGGCGGGCAGCCCGGAGCAGTGGAGCAGCCCCGACCTACTTCCGGCCCAATGGGCGCTTCCTGGATGGTGGGCTGCTGGCCAACAATCCCACACTAGATGCCATGACTGAAATCCATGAGTACAATCAAGACTTGATCCGCAAGGTGAGAGCCCTCTCGGGTCACAGTTTGGACATGACCATCCACGGCTTTGATACGTGTCCTTGCCCGTTCGTACAACACACGGCAGCAATCATATCTCACGCAGGGCCTATCTGATGGGCAGTCTGTGCTAGGAGACTTCTGGTCCCATCCACTCTGAACACAGAGAAGGCTGTGTCAGTGGCCAGCACCTGCTGTTAGTGGGGAGGGCAGTGTACAGGCTGCGCATCTGCCACCCCCCAGCCAGGACACACTCGCCTTGCAGAGCTTACATCCTGCTTAGAGACTCTCCTGTATGTGTCAGTTCTGGGAGAGCACCCTGCAGAGGCAGGAGGAGGAGGAGGAGGACCGTGTGGGAGGACTGAGGTCTGGGGAAGGGCTCCTGAACTTGGCACCCGTCCTGAGGCCCAGGGCAGTGCAAGGCAGTGATCCAAGAGCAGGCGGTGGCCCTTACCCAAGTTCTTAGAGCAGGGTGACAAGGCCTGTGTGCCAAGGGAGGTAGAGCAGTACCATGGCTGAGCTGATGCTGCCTCAGTTTTCCAACCTTCAACTAGTAGCAGTGCCTGTCAGAATGCCCTGGGGACTCAGGATGCCACTGCCTGTGCGATGCTCGAAGGGCACCTAGCCAGGTGTTCACTGCTGCCTTCCAGTCACAGAAGTCCCAGCACAGCCCTGGAGCACTGAGATGCACCCTCGGCAGATAGAGTGGGTTCCTGAAGGAGATCAGGCAGTCTCAGACACGTCCAGTAGAAGTCAGGGCCTCTGAAGGATGAGGAGTTGGGGTCCCTGAGAGGGAAGGAATTCCATCAAGGTCACCCAGCAAATTGGCGCAGGGCTGGTTGAGCAAGTCCAAGGCGGCCTCCATCAGCTCAGCCTCAGCACCTCCCCCACCTCTTCTGTCCTGAAGGGGTAGTTGTCATGCCTACACCAGCTCGTCCAAGGAGCAGCTGCAAGGGCTGTCCAGGATTCAAATCTGGGTGTGGTCTTGCTCAAGGCCTAGTCTCTGCCCCTCACAGCCTTGCACCTGGCCTTGGCCAACTCTCTCTGACCCCACCGATTCCTACCTGTGGAAGTTCCCTCTGACTACCTTTGTCCTGCTCATCACAGGGCCAGGGCAACAAGGTGAAGAAACTCTCCATAGTCGTCTCTCTGGGGACAGGAAGATCCCCTCAAGTGCCTGTAACCTGTGTAGATGTCTTCCGCCCCAGCAACCCCTGGGAACTGGCCAAGACTGTTTTTGGAGCCAAGGAACTGGGCAAGATGGTGGTGGACTGTGTGAGTCGCTATCCTTCGCTGGGCCCTTTTTCCTCAGGGTCTCTACCTCTGGCCGATGCCTCCACACATGGCTGTGTCATCCCTGTCGACAGCTCTGTAGACAGCCCAGACTCAGACTCCAGGCTGACCAGGTCCCACCAGGTTTTCAGATGTTCTTTGACTATCATCTCTGTCTCCACACAGCCATGTGGAAGGCCAGAATGCATATGGACGAAATCTATGACTGGGGGGCAGGGGGTGGCCCTTGGTCACTACACTCATTGCCATCCAGAGATCCTGAATGGATTCTGCACAGCGAGGCCAGTCACTGAGGCCCAGACCTGTTCAGTCACTCTGCTAATGAATGGCTAGAACCCAGGCATCTTGGAGGGTGGGTAGCAGGGCACTGTGGCCTGGGCTTATGGGGACTGCTTCCCCTCAGTGCACAGATCCAGATGGTCGGGCCGTGGACCGGGCCCGGGCCTGGTGTGAGATGGTCGGCATCCAGTACTTCAGGTAAGGTTCTGGTCTGGCCTGACTCCACCCAGGCCTGGTGAGCCCCACCTACCCCCATCTCACCAACAGAGGTCTTGCCCCGGTACGACCTGGTGAAACTGATTGACACACATACCCGCCAGCCCTTGATGTGGTCTTTCCCAGCATCAGGACAGCACTCTGTTCCCCAGGCCCTCCCCAGCCCAAGCTCTTGTCCCCACCCAGGCTGAGCATTCTGGGTAACCCTCTCCTCCTTTCTCCCGACAGACTGAACCCCCAACTAGGATCAGACATCATGCTGGACGAGGTCAGTGATGCAGTGCTGGTCAACGCCCTCTGGGAGACGGAGGTCTACATCTATGAGCACCGAGAGGAGTTCCAGAAGCTTGTCCAGCTGCTGCTGTCGCCCTGAGCCCCAGGCCCTGCTGGCAGGGATGCACCAGGCCACCCAGCACACTGAGGGCCAAGCTGGGCCAGGCAGCTAGCTCCGTGTCCACCTGAGGACTGGGGTTCAGAGAACAGACAGGTTCCCCACAAGGCACCTCTCCTGACCCATCTGCACTTTGCCACTCTAGGCTGAAAGCCCAGAGTCCCCCCTCAGCCCCTTTAGCTGACTGTGAAGGACAAACCAGCTCCGTCAACTGCCCCACATATAAGACACAAGCGAGACCAACACTAAGGTGCCCAGTGTGCCCACAGGGTTCTCCCAAGTTCCCTGGCCACTGCAGCCCACCCCTTCTTCCCACTTCCTGAAGTCAGGGACTAGAGAAACAGGATTCCACCTCATCATCTGGTGAAGTCCAGGCTACTGAAGTCCAGCCCTGTTCGACTTTGCCCCTCTGCACCTGCCAGCCACCCCACCTTAGTTAAGCCCTCCCAGCTCCCAAAGGTCGGTCCTGTGCATGTACTCTTCTCTGCAGGGGGAGTGGGGAGGGGCTCGGAGCCGCCTCAGCTGTGAAATAAACAGGTTTAGACTCAAGTTCACCTGTGCAGTGTGTGCCATAGTGTGCGTGTGGCCTGTCCCCAACCCTGCTCCCTCAGACATGACCGGTACAACCTCTCCTCTGGCCCTGATAACAGACCAATAGAGTAGGCAGAGTTGGTGCTAGGCCCACCTGCCCAGGTAAGCCTGTGGGAGCCTCATTTGAGACTTGGCAAGGGCAGAAGGGCTGGACAAAGGGTTGGGTAGTGAGAGAAGAGGGTCACACTTCTGCCGCAGGTCTGTGGGACTTGGGTTCATGTCATCCCTCCTCTGGCATTAGGAGGTGGGGAATTAGGGTGGATGGGGCTCAGTGGTGAAGTACTTGCCCAGTATATATGAGGCTGTGGTTCCATCCCCGACACCGGGGCCAGGGTCCCCCTCGAGGAGTCGGGTCCCAAGCAGAGAAGAAGCCTGTCAGAACAGACAAGTCCTCCACATGGGTTTACCTCCAGGGTGCCTCAGCTTGCTCTGGCAGGAGGGTGTGTGGTCCAGACCTATAGGGTGGGCAGGGCTATATAAGGACAGATGAAGGACTGGGGGCTCCCAGAGGTGACCTGGGAAAAGTGGCTCATCCACGCATGCCCACCAGTCCACGCCCAGAGGGTAAATAATTGAAGGGCAGGTCACAGGAGCCTGCCTGCGTCACAGGATGCCTTCCCCACAGGGTCTGGTTACGCCCCAGATCGCATTGACATCCCCCCACCCCTGGCTGGTGAATAATTAAGCAGCCACCTTCTTCCAGATAGGACTCCATCTGCAGGCCCCACTCTACAGCTTCATTGCTGCCCGCTGCCTGGGAGGCACAGTACTGGGCACCGGTAGAGACTGACTCCAGCCCTGCTACGGCCACCTGCCTTCTCAGCGCCAGCGCCACCTTCCATGGCTCCCGAAATGGACCAGTTCTACAGGTCTACCATGGCCATCTACAAGGTGAGCTCATGGGCCGTGGCCAGCATGGAGAGGCCAGGCTGGCTCCAGGGCAGAGGGAGAACCTAGGCTGGGCTAAGCTGTAGGTGTGGGAGTGTGGATCCTTGGGATTTGTCTACAGGACCCTTCCCATGCACACCTTGCACACCCTCACCTGTGAGGTAGGAAACAGCCAGCCTGCTGGATAGATGAGAAACCGAGCCCACAGAGGTTAAATAGAGCTCGTTCGAGGTCAGCAAGGGAAGCAGAAGCGCCGCTGGGATTGGAGTCAAAGCCCAATTCAAAGCAGCAGGCTTGCCTCCACTGCCCGGGTGGGGACCCAACCCCATCGTCGACCCCAGGGGTCTTTTTGAAAAAAAGCAGTATGCAGGGTGAGGTCAGCAGGCCCAGAAATCTATTCTGGTGAGGCCGGGGCACAGGACGGGCTGAGCTGTGCCCAGGGGGGTAGCAGCAGATAGACAGGCTTCATTCAGCCAGTGAGACCAAGAGAACTCTGATGTTTGTCATGTCAGGCGGGAGCAAGCCTCCCTGGGGCAGGTGTGTGACAGAAGCTGTCTGCAAAGGACTCCTGGCACGGGACTGAGGCATCTGTAGGAGGGAGCCAGGGTTCTGGTGGCCTCAGAGGTCAAGGTGGGCTTCACAGGGCTAGGTACTTAGGTCCATCTCACCTTCTTTCCACCACTATGGCCTGCATCCCTTGCCCTGGGGTTCAGAGCATCATGGAGCAGTTTAACCCTGCGCTGGAGAATCTCGTGTACCTGGGTAACAACTACCTCCGAGCCTTCCACGGTGAGTGTCCACCCTGGGACTCAGTCCCTGTGATCAATGAGGCTGCATCCCACAGCTTAGCACTCCTTCCTAGCTGCCGGGCTCACCCTCAGCCCTGAGTGCTACAGCCCACCCGCGTTCCACACACTCCTAGAACCTTTGCACACAGCCCGCTCCTCATGATGACAGGGGCCCTTAGCTTGACAATACACCTACCCACTCCTCCCTGAGCACACAGGTGCCTGCAGCCCACCCTCCCACAGGACGGGACGCACATGGAAGGTCTTCCTCAGCAGCAGCAGACAAGGCAGGCGCCTCTTTGTTCTCTGGCAGTATCAAGCTTCACACATCACCCAAGGGCACCTCTCCCCATTCCACCACAGCTCAGTGTCCCCTCTGCACAATCAGGATAGCACAGATTGAGCACTGGGCCTGAATGTTCGCCTCTCCTGCAGCTCTGTCCGAGGCGGCTGAGGTGTATTTCAGCGCCATCCAGAAGATTGGGGAGCAGGCCCTGCAGAGCTCCACATCTCAGATCCTGGGTGAGTTTCTGTCCTCTTGACCCCCACTCCCACCCCCACCCCCAGCCTCTGCCTACTGTTCCAGCCCAGGGTCCTTTACCTGTGATTGTTTTTGTTTTTTGAGATAAGGTTTCTCTGTGTAGTCATGGCTATTCTGGAACTCTCTCTGTAGACCAGGCTGGCCTCGGACTTAAAGATCTGCCTGCCTCTGCCTCCTGAGTGCTGGGATTAAAGGCGTGCGCCACCACACATGGTTTACCTGTGTTCTTATTGTCTCCTCGGGTCTAGGCCAGTGTGGCCCACACTCTGGGGCTTCCTTCTGCATATGTGCCTTCCTAGAAGCTCCCACCTCAACACAGGCCTGTGGCCAGTATTAGGAGCCCCATCTCTCATGCTGTACCCCAGTGCTTCCCTACCCCTCTCTATAGACCAGAGTTACCAAGTCCTGAGTCAGAGCCATGTGTGAAATCCTTGGACTTTGGTTCCGAATCCAGCCAGGAATGTCCTGACTGGCTTTTGGTAGGAGGAAGGCAGATGGAGCAGGCTCTCCACACTAAAGGCAGCCCTTCTTGCCTCCAGGGGAGATCTTGGTTCAGATGTCGGACACTCAGCGGCACTTGAACTCAGACCTGGAGGTGGTGGTGAGTATCAGGCCCCAAGGCCAGAATCATTCAAGCAGATGGGCTGCGGTTCAAGAATGAGGGCCCAGAGGCTGAGGAGATAGGCTCTGGTGGTAAAGAGCTGGCTGTGCGAGCCCGAGGGCCTCGGGTCAGACCCCCAGTACCGATGTAAAAGTCCAAGCATGGTGGCACACGCCTGTAATCTCAGCACCAGGGAGATAAGACCGGAAAATTCTGGGGCTTGCTGGCCAGATAGTCTTGTGAGTCAGTGAGCTGTAAGTTAGTGAGAGACCCTGTAGGGTAACAAGCCATGAAGGAAGACACCGGCTGTCACTCTGTAGCTTTGCATGCATGCACATACACATGCACATGCCCCCCACATACAGACACATACAAAGCTGCACATGCATACACCAGGGAGAGAGAGAGAGAGAGAGAGAGAGAGAGAGTGAGAGTGAGAGAGAGACATCTAGGGACCACCTCTTAGGCTCCACTGGCCCTTGACAACATGGAGACAAGTTGGCCTGGTCAAGCCTCAGCAAGCGCAGCTGCCGCCACCTTTTCTGTCCCATTGTATCAAGGAGCTGAGTCTCAGGGTCTAGGTGTCATTGCCCACAACTCTAGAATGAGCAGAGGAGCTGAGAAGAGAAAGGTCTGCTGCACCAGGCCCAGGGCATAGTCCCTCCCCGCCCCAGCTCCTCCCTCGGCCTCCCTAGTTGCAGCCATGGGGCTCTGACTATGCCATTCCAGGGATAGGAGCCAGCACACCT
>CABHPP010084121.1:0-14271 GCA_902168425.1 Peromyscus attwateri | reverse complement strand
GGTTGGCATCCGTGGTCTCTTAGTGTCTGCATAACATTTGTCCAGGACCTTCTAGCTTGCATAGTCTCTATTGAGAAGTCTGGTGTTATTCTGACAGGTTTGCCTTTATATGTTACTTGGTCTTTCTCCTTTGCAGCCCTTAATATTTTTTCTTTGATCTGTATGTTTAATGTTTTGATTATTATGTGGCGAGAGGACTTTCTTTTTGGATCCAGCCTATTTGGTGTTCTGTAAGCTTCTTGTATCTTCATAGGTATTTCTTTCTTTAGGTTAGGAAAGTTTTCTTCTATGATTTTGTTGAATATATTTTCTGTGCCTTTGAGTTGGTATTCTTCTCCTTCTTCTATCCCTATTATTCTTAGGTTTGGTCTTTTCATGGTGTCCCAGATTTTCTGGATGTTTTGTGTTACGACTTTTTTGTCTTTAGTGTTTTCTTTGACTGACGAATCTATTTTCTCTATTGTGTCTTCAGTGTCAGAGATTCTCTGTTCCATCTCTTGTATTCGGTTTGTTATACTTGTTTCTGTAGTTCCTGTTCGTTTAGTCAGGATTTCTATTTCCAGCATTCCCTCAGCTTGTGTTTTCTTTGTTGTCTCAATTTCTTTTTTCAGATCTTGGAATGTTTCTTTCATCTGTTTAATTATTTTTTCTTGGCTTTCTTTGCTTTCTTCCAATTTTTTGTTTGTTTTTTCTTCCATTTCTTTAAGGGAATTTTTTATTTCCTCTTTAAGGAAGTTTTTTATTTCCTCTTTAATGGAGTTTTTCATTTCCTCTTTAAGGGAGTTTTTTATTCCCTCTTTAATGGAGTTTTTCATTTCCTCTTTAAGGGAATTTTTTATTTCCTCTTTAATGGAGATTTTCATTTCCTCTTTGAGGAAATTTTTTATTTCCTCTTTAAGAATATTTTTTATTTCTTCTTTAAGGGCCTCTATCATCTTCTTTAAGTCATTGTTAGGATTAATTTCTTCTGTTTCTTCTGCCTTGGTATGTTCAGGACTTACAATTGTAGGGTCGGTAGGTTCTGGTGTTGTCATATAGGCCTTTACGTTGTTGCCTGTATTTTTCCGCTGGCGTCTACTCATCTCTTTCTCTGCTCAGTGCAGATGGTGTGAGACCCTAACCCTTCAGGCTTACACCTCTAAGCCTCAGAAATGAGAAACTTCAAGCACCGGGAAATGAGAAACTAAAAATCTGGTTCTCTGGGCAAGCTGACCACCCCTGTTCTCAGTCGGTGAGGTGTATACTTACGATTCTGGTGCTCTGGTTCGGTGGTTGTGTGGTCTTAATAAGTTCTTTTGAGAGCTTCTTGAAATACAGGATCCAAAGACACCTCTTACTCCGTGGCTTGCTGTATAGCTGGGTGGCTGGCCCCTGATGTCTTCCTCCTTCTCTGGCTCCTCGATCCTTCAGGTTCCTG
This sequence comes from Peromyscus attwateri, assembly GCA_902168425.1. NCBI lineage: Eukaryota > Metazoa > Chordata > Mammalia > Rodentia > Cricetidae > Peromyscus > Peromyscus attwateri. The sequence continues at coordinate 12,854 of CABHPP010084121.1, read as the reverse complement.
CGAGCACCGAGGCGTCCTCCCTCGTTGCCTCTGTAGCCACAGCTGCACTGATCCCTGCCACCGAGCTCAGGTCTTGCAGGGCGCTGCACTCTCCACTAGTTCCCAATTGAGAAGCAATCAGCAAGGTGATTAACATCCACTGTGCGGGTACAGGTGTCCCTGATCCTTGTAGCTCCTCTTCTTGCGTTCACCCAGCTCTGTCGCGCCCCAAAGGGTCACCCAGGGAGCCCCCGGCCGCTGCTCCTTCCCTGTGCTCGCCACGACCACGCCGCTCGCTTGTACCGCGCCTCTCACCCGTGCGTCCTGCGATCCGCTCACCCGCAGGCCTGGGGAGACCGCACAGGAAGGATCGATCCAAACCGCGGATTCCCGAGGAAGGCAGAGAAACTCTGATGCTCTAGCCAGCTTTTCTTAACTTAAATTAATCCTTCTGTCTTTTTTCTCTGAGCTTTTATCTTTCACTTTTTCTGTATACCTTTTTTGACGTCTTTCTTTGTGGCCCTGTTCCTCTTACTTCCACATCAGTTCATCATCCTATTTTGCTCTCACACACGGCCCACCAGCGGCAGCCGCCATCTTGATTCCGTCGGTTTTAACTTTAACATAGTAAAATTACATATTATAAAAACCGTTATCAAGTATGAATTACAGTTACAATAGCTGGTCCATTTGTATTTGGCAAAATTAGAGAAAATACTATCTATCTTATCTTTGTGAATCTAAAGTTTTATACCTAATTTACTTTTTTATGATTTCCTTAGTTCTGATACTAAGGAAAACTATAAGTTTAATTATTTAGTCTTTAACTCCATCAGTGACCCCTGAAGGGTGTAATGTTACCTAACGACAGGGACATCAGCTGCCTAGACAGTTGTCCAAAGTTCTTCTGTAAGGTTGGGGCATCCAACTTTGGCCTACAGGCCTAGTATATCTGACAGACATTTCTGAGAAGCAGGGAATTTTGAAGGACTACCCTACCTTGTCTTGGCAAAGTTTGGCAGTCAATTTTTTTGTGTCCTGCTGGTCTAGTTTGGACAGTATACTGTCAGTAATTGAGGCAAGGGCAGTTTCTTTGCCCAAATGACTAGCTTTTTTCATAAATAAATGAACCCCATATGGAGTTTCTTTGATGCCCATCATCTTCTCTGAATTAGATTTTGGTGCTGCCAAGAGCAGACATGTCTCATTGTCATGAAAAGCCTTAGGTTATTAGACGTATTAAATGTTATATTCTGTAAGTCTTTGAAGTGTTTGAAGACCATCTGTCTATCTAAATAGATCTGTGTATGATCTTGTAAACATACCTAACGTGACTATAAGTTTGACTGTTGTAGATGACTATTAATCTGTATTTCTTAATTATACATTATATTTTTAAATGAGCTGCATAAACACAATACCCTAAACAAGAGTAGAAACATACATACAGTATAACAAAATTAACTTTAAATTTCTATCAATAAACTAAATCCATGCCAATGTAAAATATTTTGAGATGAATAGCTATTTTTTTGGATTAAAGTAGATTCAGTAATCTACTCTTTGATTTCATTATTTCTGTATCATATCCCCCTTTTTCCTTTACAAAGAGATCTTTGAATTGGACTCTGTTTAGCTTTTTTTTCTGACTATGACCAATAACATACATACACGCAGGTAAAGCATTCAAACACATGACCATTTTTAAAAAAATTTAATTTAGAAACAGTTAGACACAAAAGGCTTGTAACATTATGGTTCTATTTATAGGAAATGCCCAGAATAGGTAAATCTATACAGACAGGAAGATTGGTGGTTTCTAAGGGCTGTGGGGGGAAGAATACGAGGTGACTACTGACAGGTATGGGGTTTCTCTTTAGGGTAATGAAAACCTGAAACTGGATCCAGGTGATGTGGATAGACTAAAAACCACTCCGCTGTATACAGCTGGTTTCCACATCTATAAACTCAACCGACCACTGATCAAAAATACATGGAAAAAGAAAATTGGGTTTGCACCAAACATGGAAACCTGACTTGTCATCATGCCCTAACTGATAAAGTCTGTCGACAAAGTGTCTATATTATGTTCTGTGTTATAAGTTAGCTCGAGATGGTTTAAAGTACACCGGGGGATATGGAGACATTATATACAAATACCGAACTCCTTCCTTTAAGAGGCTTGAACATCCGTAGATTTCGGTAGCCTCGGAGGTTCTGGGTTCTTAAAATGGTGAGTTTATCTTGTATGAATTCGGTTTCAATTTTGAAAACGTATCATCTCTTACCCAAGAATTACGATATAAATAGCTCATTTCTTGTTGGGATGGAGTAGAGTGGTCTCAGGTGACTTCCAGCAATGGCTCAGGGGACGCACAGCCAGCTCCCGAGGAGCACAGGCTCTTGGGGCTGGGTAGGCTGGAACTGGATCACGACAAGCCACACATCTGAGCCTGGCTGGACCTTAGGGCAGCCAGGGAGTGGGCTGCAGGAAGCTAGCTGCCCCCAGGCTCAGAATGGCTCTGGCTGGTGGCTCCTGGGTAGGAAGGGCCTGTGACAGTCATGAGCCCAGGGAGCTGGCGGGGACCAGAGAGGAAAAGAGGGGGCATGGAAGCTCCCTCTGTGGCCCAGCCATGACAGCCCCCTTCCTTCTCCCTCCTCAGATCCTAGTAAAGACCATGATTCGGAAACGCTCTTTTGGGAACCCATTTGAGGGCAACCGGCGGGAAGAACGTTCCTTGTCAGCACCTGGAAACCTGCTCACGTGAGTGACCCCCTACCTTCCTTCCAGTCCCGGGGAGGGATACTAGAAACTAGGCCTGGGCCATCCCAGGAGAGACACACTGGAGACATCATTGGGCCCTGGCTTGCTCTAATAGCCTCCTCAACTCAGCCAGCATCCATCTGTTGGCAGTACACCCACCCTGAAGTTCTACTTTCCTCTGAGGACTTAGTCTTTCGCTGGAGGATTCTGGGTTGTATCCATCTGTGGCCCCAGAAACAGGAGTGTTTTAGGGGCAATGTGATGGACGAGTCACGTGGTCTTGCTCTGGGACTCCCTGTGCGAACATGTGTCCATTCACCTCCTCAAAAAGACCACCCTGGTTCAGGCTCTGTGTGGCAGATGCAGGGGTCTACTGTCTCTGGGGTGTGGGGGGCATCCCCAGAGGTCCCTTCTCACTTCCCTTTTCCCTTCCTCTGGCAATTCCAGCAAAAAACCAACCAGGGAGTGGGAGCCCTTGTCTGAGCCCAAGGTAATGCCTGTCTGCCTGCCTGTGCCTTCTGCCTCCCCTCTGCTGGGACCTGGGGGCGGGCATCTGCAGAGCACGCGGTGGCGGGCATCTCCACCAGGCGGATGTGCCTTCAGCCTGAGCTGCTCTGCCTGGCTCACGGAGGGCGTCTGGGTTTACAGTGAGGGGCATCCAGGGGCTTGGGTCCCATGGCGTGTCATGCATGTGGGCTGAGCTGCGTGCGGTGCATGGCGCTCCACCGGAAATGCCTGTGGACTCACCCAGGTCTGCAGGCCCAACTGGATAGCTGCGTACCATGCACATCAGTGGCACTGAAGGTCTCTCGTGGCCCCGGGGCTGTGCTCTAAGTGTGCACACAGCCGGATCAGGCCGGCTGCACTCTGTGGCTCTTCACTAGGGCTTCCTCTGCAGTTCTGGTGGATTAAAAAAACCTAGAGCTGAGTCCCATTCTGTCTGTTGACCTTAGCGGGTTGGGGCTTTCTCCTTCCTGCCTGCATATGTAGGCCAGTGTTACTTACAACTTCCAAGGCAGATGAACACTTTTGTTGGGTGGACCTGTTTGGTAACCCTGCCCCCTCATGTGCCTGCATCAGGGCACTGACCCTGGTGAGGCTGCCTAACTCTATTGAGAGCTCCTGTCAGTCACTTCTCTTGTTAAAAATAGCTTTTTTTGTTTTTGTTTTTGTTTTTCAAGACAGGGTTTCTCTGTGTAGTTTTGGTGCCTGTCCTGGATCTCGCTCTGTAGACCAGGCTGGCCTCGAACTCACAGAGATCCGCCTGCCTGCCTCTGCCTCCCGACTGCTGGGATTAAAGGCATGTGCTGCCGCCACCGCCCGGCCCCCTAAAAATAGCTTTATTGGGGCCAGATAGATCGTTCAGTTGTTAAGGTTTTCCACACAAGCATGAGGGCTCGTTTTCAATTTCCCAGGACCCATGTAAAACGCCAGGGGAGGTAGCGTGAGTTTTCTGGGGAGGCGGAGACAAGCAGATGCCTAGATCTCACTGTTCAGTCAGCCTGGCTTCAAAAATCAAAGTGGATGGTACCTGAGGAGGATGCCTAGAGTTGACCTCTGGCTTCCGTACATGTGTGAACATGTACATGAAACACACGATAACTTGATCCAAGGCTCAGGCTGTAGCTCTTTGGTAGAGTGCTTGCCTAGCATCCCCAAAGCTGTGGGTTTCATCCTCCCCAGCACTGCAAACAAATGAAATGCTCAGTTTTACTGATAAGATAACTAACCCCCCATAGTTCCTCGTTGTAAAGTGTGCGGTATAGTCAGTCACTTACGCAGCCATCAGCACAGTTTCAGCCCGTGAAGGAACCTTCTTCCTCCACCTCCGAGCTGTCTCCACTCAGATCTCAGTTTCCAGCATCCACTGATGTACGTTCAGTTTTCTATAGATTTGTCCATTCTGGAGGGTTTTGGTAAAGGGGATAATACGGTACAAGGCCTTTCATGTCCGGCTTCTGTCTCTCCACATATGTTTTCAAGGCTTATCCACACTATGGCATGTGTTAGGACTTCCTTCCTGTTCAGAACCAAGTAGTATTTAGATGGACAGTAATATTTGGGTCCATTGATGGAATGGATTTCTCTCTTGGCTATCACAAACGAATGAGGCTGCTGTGAACATTTGTATGCAAGTGGGAACTATTTTCTCTTCACTGGGAATTGGTCTATACGAGGATGTTCGTTGGCCACCTGTATCCTCGGAGCCAGGGGCTCCTGGGATGTAAGAGAAGACCTGTTGTTTGGGCATGGTGTTTTTGAGAGGAGAGCCAGGGAGGTGTGTCCAAATTAGCCGTGAGACAGTGGGCCACCTTGTTCCCAGATGACCTGTAGCCTCACGTTTGTGTCAGGAGAAATGGAAGCCTTTCATGGGCCTTCTCTTTTCTCTGTGGTAAGGCCTGCCAAAACCAAGGCTGCCTCCAGATTCTGAGCAGTCTGTTCTTTGTTTCTCTTCTGTTGTTTGCGTGTTTTCAGTAAGATACCCACAGACTAAGATTGCCTCGATGCTGTATGCGCCTTTATTCCCTAGTCAGCGGACACAGCCTCACCCTAGGGCTACCTGCCAGGGCTGGGACTTTGCAGAGCTTATTCGTGGGAGCTCCTGGGCTGAGGCCTGTCTACAGGGAGACCCAGCCTGCACCAGTCGGCAGCTTTGAGGGCAGGCCTCCTTTCCAGGGACCTCACCTCTGGAATATAAAAATAAAAGAGCAGATAACGTCATTCCCAAACATAGGTGTTTCTTCCTTAGGGACACAACAGTTTACCTTCCCTGTGTGGGGACAGAGGCCCCTGTTTGGGTGGAGCCCAGAGGTCATGGTTGAGGGTTGGACAGTAGCCTTGAATAGCGAGGCCAGTGACTTCCTGCAAGGGGGACTCTGCTTGAAAGAAGCGTGGGGCTGGGTCCCCTCCTTAGAAGAACTCCCCTTTCCATCTGCTGAAACTCCATCCGTGGCTGGCACACCAGGCAGGTCTAGTGGGGTGTGAGGGGCTCTTCTGAGAAGGGAGTGCTCTTCCCTTCCCTCCTGGGTGGTGAGGATGGGCTGGGTGTTGCAGGCTTTTCCTGAAGGCTCCACGTGCCAGGCCGATTCATACAGGTCCTGCCACTGCCCCAGGAGCTCACTGTGGAATGACCAAGGAAAAATGTCCTAGCATCTGTCCTACAGGCACTTCTAGCCCAGAGCATAAAGATGGGAGCACAGTAGACCTCAGAGAGCACACCCCGCTTTGGGGTGTTCCATAAGTAGTTTGGTTCCCCCTTTTATAGTTCCTTGCTCTTTGGGGGGTACATCTTGCTCCTCCATTTACAGGGGAGGCAAAGTCGGCTTTGAAATATTTTAAGTGAGCAAGTAGAAGTGGGGAGCACGTCTAAAAGAGTGGATGTGACCCACGGGAGCAGGAGCGTGCAGGTGGGAGACCGGCCAGGGCTCCGCCGCCGCCGTCGTTTCTCCAAGCCTTAATGCCCATTTTCTGTTCGGTGAGCAGGAAACAAGGCAGCGAAGACAACCTCCGGGGCCCCGAGCCGGCCCCCGTGGGGGAGGAGGAAGCGCTCTTGTGAAAGGTGGTCCCTGCGTGGAAAGTTGGGGAGTTCCGGCCCCCGGCTCCCCGCCACGCATGCCTCCGCTGCAGCCCGAGGAGGCGATGGAGCCGGAGTAACTGCCTGGACCACCCGACCTCGCATGCCTGGCTGTGTGGCCCTGGCCCTGCACGGGGCTGCTGCTTCTTTCCCTTTCATAGCAGAAGGGCCTAAGGAAAAAAAAAAGGACTTGACTTCCATGACGTCGACTTTGGCTGCTGGCTGGCCGGACCGGCGGGTGTGAGGAGTTGCAAACCCAGACCAACATGCATTTTGGGACAATTGCTTTTTAAAACATTTCTATGCCAAAACAAAACAAAACAAAAAACCTTCATTGTGAATTCGGAACCATGCCAGATGAACCAAGTAAATGTGTGTGGGGTTTGAGCTGCCTCGTGAACCAAGTGGAGAGACTCCTGCTGGCTGGGGCTACACTTGAGAGGGGAGTACAAGGTTCAGTGCGACCCGTATAAACTGAAGCCGGGGCACCTTCCAGAACCGTGGAAGAACAGGGCTAGCCCTCAGTAGCTGCAGGGAACTTCGATGTATTTATTTGTAATGAGGACTTTAAAAAAAAATTTTTTTTTTAAATGGGTAAAATTATAGTCTGGAAAACTAAAAGGGCTTGCAGTTGAAATGCTTGAGGGGCATTTTGCAACTCCCGAAAGCATTCAGCAGCTGTTGGTAGCAAAGGCTTGTCTGGAGAACCGAACACATTTCTTCATGTGAGCTGCTCAAAGTGGGTCTCTGAGGTCATCAGCTAAGCTACTTCTCGTTGTCAAATGGCAAAAACTTCAGGGGGAAAGCCTACACGTTCATGTACATTACATGGCTTAAGACTCAGCAGATGTTCCCAAAGTCTCTAACTAGCCTGGACTCTGGCGGAATTCAGCAGTTACATAGCAGAGCTTCCGGGATCTGTGTGACGGCTTCCACGGAGTGACTGTGCGATGGGGACTGAGCACCCATGAAACCTGTGCCTGTATATTAGCAGCTTTGCTTGCCTGCTGTTACCTGTGCATTCTAGAGACTGTAAGGTTTCTTTCCTCTTAAATCCTGTCTGGTTGATAGAGTCCGTGAAACACCACTTTCCCCGCGGGCCACTTCCCTGTGGGCAGTACTGTCACTCAGCTTAGGCGCCAGTGGCTATCCTTAGGAGCAAAGCTTTAGTGAGAACCACACAATGACATCAGGGTGCCATTGTAGAGAAAAGCAACAAAACCTAGGACGTTCCTCAGGGCAAAAGACCTTCTTTTTTTGTTTTGTTTTGTTTTTCGTAGCCAGGGGCCTAGAGAGCAAATGTGGACCTTTTTTGACTTCCAGCCAGTATTGGAACTTTGGTAGAGGTGTGAGTACCCGGGGCCACAGAGGAAAACATGAAGTTCAAGGGGGCTTCCAGACTCTGCTTTCCAGTGCTTTGGAATGACCTGGTCATGACTGTCTGGTCAGGAACAAGCCTCAGAAAGGCTGCTTCCTGTAGTCTCTTGTCTGGTGAGCCTCCATATAGGGTCTTCCTACAGAGACTGGCATGAGGCCTTTTTTCCCCAGGGCCTGGCCACATGCAGAGTCCAGGCGCTCCTGGCTTCCATAGGGTTTCTTAAGCTCCTGACTGCATTTTAGCCAGACTTTTCCTGCTGTCACCTAAGCAATTAGAATTAGGACCAAGACTCCAATGTGTATGGGGGTCCCCTCACCTGCCTGCATTGTCTCTGTGACCAAGGACTTCCTGTCACTTTTCCCTCTTAAACGGAAGCAGAAATAACCCAGTAGCTCTAACCCTCTGGCCACAGATGGGGTTTGGCTAGTTTGCGATAAGCACCTTGTGGTAGTTAAAGCCAATAGGTCCTGAGGCTCAGTCCCAGTCTGTCTGCCTGGACCCTGGCCTGCCCGAGGAGGGCAGGCATTGTGCAGGAGCTCTGCAGAACTCTTCTTGTGTTTACACAACTCTACTGGGCAATGCCCTTTCTCCCCACCACGGAACTTTCCATCCAAGATGTCTGAAGTGGGCTGCCAAGCCATCAGGCAGCACCTTAGGGTTGAGAGGTCCACATGGGTGACTTTTTTTTCTTAAACCATGACACACCAAAGAAAGCTGTGGAAAGGAGCAACCCCTCTCTCCCATCCTGCCCAGCGGCCGTGGAAAGTGTGAGAGGTCCGGCCAAGACGGGGGCATTAGAGCACAAACATTGTTTTCAAAAGCATTGTCAGGCCGGCCGGCTCAGCAGCGTCTCTGTGTGCGGGCCAACAGGATGCCCACAGTCCCTTCCTGCTGGCTCATGCAAGATTAACTAAGGGCAGCCTTGGCCTCGCCTTGAAGGAAGCACAAGTCCCACCCTCCTTTTCTCGGGGTGTCCCCCCCCCCCCTACATCCCGCAGGCTACCGGTGGTCCCCAGGCACCTTACAGAGGCCCTCGTTGTCACTTGGGGCTACAGAGGCCACCCCTTACTGGTCTGGCCTTTCTATGGGACAGAGCTCTTGTCCCCGGACCTTCCTAGAATTAGGAGAACATCTGTACAAGTTGACACCAGGTTATGCCCGCAGCCCTCGCCCATCTTCCCGAGGGCATGCTTCACATTGCCAGGGCAGAACCAGAACCTCCATTTGCTCCCAAGGTGCTAGGGAAGATTGCCGGTTCCCCTCTTCTCCAGCCTCGTGGGCCGAGTTTCGCCGGACTTTGGACTTTTCTATTTGGTGACCGATGCCCTCTGCTTCTGTTTTATTGCCCCTCATCCTCTCTACTATGCATTTTCCTTTTATCGGGTGTACAGAGTTAAATACTGTGTATTTATCACTTACGAGTCCGTGAACCGAAGAGAAAAAGATAAGCTTGCGGTTGCTTTCTTTCCCACAGGTGGATAAGCTTCTCTGTAAACTTGAAATAAACAGACAGCAAAATGGTGCAAAGCCTGGGCCTCCTGGGGGTTCTTCTGTCTGTCTGTCTGTCCGTCCATCCATCGCTGTTCTTTTGTGATGTTTCTGCTTACGTTGGTTGTCCTTCCCTTAGGCTGACAGCGAGTCAGATGCCGAAGTCACAGTTAATGCAGCTGGCAGATCCCCTGATGTAGGCATGTCCTACAGGGTCACTACTCAGCGTGATTCTGAGAGCAGCCGTATGCACAGTTCTTGGAAGCAGGGCAGAATGCATATTCCAGGGTCCCATGTAAACTGTTCCCAGGTGAGCCACTAGGAGGTCCAAGTCCGAAGGTAAGGGTAGGATTCTGCGAGGTTGCACAGGTGAGCAGCTATGAGACATGTCCTGTGGCTAGGCATTGTTTTCCTGGCTTTGAACTTCCCTTTGAAAAAGTCCCATCCCGTGCTACAGAAATACGGGCTGTAATCCCCATCCTCAGGAGGCCAAGGCAGGAGAATTCCAAGTTCAAAGCCAGTCTGGGCTGCATTGTGAGAGTCTAAAAGTTAGGCATAGAGGCCTTGAATCAAGAGGAGGTTCCTGTTCAAAAAACAGCCACTGAGACTCTGAGGCTGTAGGAAAGCCGTTCTTCAGGGTTCGTCACTATGCAAACTTCAGGGGGTCCTGGAAGCCCACTCATGCATGTGAGGTGGAAGGATCCTGTTCCCAGCTCCCACTGAAGACGTAGTGCCAGGGAGTAGAGATGTAGCTGAATGCAGGATGACGCAGGTGAGTGGAGTGAACAGTGTCCCAACATCCACCCTCACACCCTACCTGAGACGGTAGCATCACGGAGTAGCCTTTGGGATAGAGAACAACACATTTGCTTTAGTCTGAGTGTGCTGCTGGAGCAGAGCGCCCCAAACTGCCTAATTTGCAAATAGAAATCCCCCAAATTTCTGGAGGCAGGGAAGTCCACGATCACCATTCCAGCAGATTCTGGGTCTGGTGAGGGCCAGATCTACCAGGATGATGTTCAGAACATGGGAAGACCACCAAGATGTGAATCCCTCTGCCAAGCCCTTTTGATAAGGGACTTAATCCCATCCGTGATGGAAGGAGTGGTCCAGGAGGCTCTGTCTCCTCATCCTCACATCAGAGATCCAGTTTCTAAAACGTGAATTTGAGGGGACATACTCTAACCACGTCAGCATTCCTAAACCTTCCAGTTCTGTTTGATCTGTGTTTAAGTAGCACCTAAGAAATCGTTCTTACGTGTGTCTCTATATGTACATGTCATGTGATTCCCTGTAAAGGAGAGAGGCTGATGTCAGCTCCTCCAGAGCTGGAGTTAAAATCAGCTGTGACCCTCCTGATGTGGGTCCTGGAAACTGAACTCAGGTCCTCCGCAAGAGCAGCAAAGGCTCTTAACCACCCAGCCATCTCCAGCCCTGATGTGAGCACCTAAAAAAAAAAAAAAGCCACACAAACCAGAGTTTTGTTAAAACCATTCCATAAATCTTATTTCTACTCCCTCTCCACATACCTACCCAAAGCAAAAACCCAGGTTGGCCATTTATCCAGAAGAAACAGGACATTCCTAACCTATCATACCCCTGAGTATTTGGAAATGAATTGACTAATGGCAAAGGGGAGGGACGAGCCACTTTTACCGTGCAGGAGGAGGCCAGTGGGATGCTGTGAAAGCTGCTGGGCTGGAGACAGCCCCAGTTTGTACCTTGCTACTTTGTAGCAAGACAGATGCAGGCGGCTCTGCTTCAAGGTGTGAGTTTAGAAACTAATGAGGAGGGAGAGGGTAAGTCACGTCCCGGAAATTGTGTTCCCTGCAGAACAGTAGCCATTTTATGATGATAGTAGCTGTTTTATATGGGAACATGTCAGCTATGGAAAAAATACGTACATTCCATGGGAACCCAACCTAATGAGTTGTGTTAATGAGTTAATCACAGTTCTTAGGCAAAAGCAAGGAGGCCTGGAGCTGGAGCTCTGTGAATGGTAGAACATTAGACCCAGAGTCTAGTTCCTAACACTGCAAAAAAAAAACAAACAAAACTTGCCAGAAGCAAGCTGAGCCCTCTCCTGAGCGCGGCAGCTGGCCCACAGAAGGATTCACTGTGAAGATTGTCCCAGTCAGATAGTGCTGGGGGTGGGGGGGGCAGGCTCTCCAAAGAAGAGTGTTTGTTCAGAGATAGTGGAGGGGTACAGTGCAGGGTGAGTGCTCTGTGGGCCAGGGCAGGATAGAGGTGGCCTGTGTGGGGACAGGCAAGAAGGCTGGGGACAGGGCTGTTTGTGAAGCGCATGCTCTTTGGTCCCAGGTCTATCATGGGCAGTGACCAAAGGACGATTAGGAACTCTAGCCGCTCCTGGAGGTGACCTTTGCTGCAAGGTTGTGCTGAGGCATAAGCTTATTATCGGGCAGATACCACATGAGGACCTCCCACCCCAGCCGGACCCCTTCTTGTTCAGTGGCTCCATTTGGATGCTGACAACTTTCATAAACGGAAGGAGAGCTCCAGCTCACATGCCGAGAGACAGCACAGACAAGGATTTTAAAAAGTCATTTCTTTTAATGGTTGGTCCTCGGTCATTTCAGCATAGCCCTTCTGGAAGGGAAAGCTGATTCTGTCTTGGTTACCAGGGACAAAGTCTCTAGTTACAGGGAAGAGGAACAGTGCTCCAGGCCTGCTGGCAGCATCTGGAGAACTCCTTTATAAAGTGCTTGGACGGAGCTGCTGGGCCCCTCAGGACTGGGCCCGTCCTGAGGGTCTAGAGACTGGGACTTCCAAGGGAGCCAGTCCTGGAGACCCTGGAGAAGACGGCGGTCCCACAGGCCACAGCAGTGTTTCTGTTCTCAGACTGTCACATTACCTCAGTATGCTCACACTGTATAATACACAACAGGTGACCCGGCCAACACCACCCCAGGAATCCACTGTGTGCGGTGAGCAAATGAACTCCTCACAAAAGGCGAGGTTAAAGGCTGTCTAGGGAGGAGGAATGTCTTGAGTTTGAGGCCAGCCTGAGCTACATAGAGTGAAACCCTGTAAAATGTAAAAGGTTAAAAAAAAAAAAATGCCAAAACCCGCAAGGAGATGAGTGCTGTGGTGTTCCTCCGTCACCCCAGCACTTCTGGGGACTGAAGCGGGAAGATTCTGAGTCTGAAGCCCAGCTGAGCTACGGAGCAAGACCCAGGCTCAAAAACAACAAGACCCGCTGGGCAACCCTGAGTGTTTGTGGAGTGGAGGAGACAGAGAAGCTCTGGGACTTTCTCTAGAGTGATGCAGCAGCCATTTCTCCCTCCTCACTGCTTCGATGAGGGCGCTGTGGGGTTGAAGTGTAGGGTCAGGCATCACTGGTCCATCTCACCGGCGAGACCCTGCAAAGGAGGGGTAAACATGTAGCCATCCAGTGTGTGTTGCCACCATGAGTTACCCAGCCACCCAGGGCAGGAGGAACTTGGTGCTTCTCCTGAGGGTTTCTTAACCATGGAGAAGGCTCAAGTTGGTTCTGGAGGGTCTCACGGTATGGCACAAAACCCTTATTCCTCAAGATGAATGTAAGTACCACGTGGGTGTAGATACTGGCCTGGTATCTTACCACAATCAAGGTTTGACTGATTAAAAATAAAGCCAGGTGATGGTGGCGCACACCTCTAATCCCAGCACTC
>CABHPP010084118.1:0-47674 GCA_902168425.1 Peromyscus attwateri | reverse complement strand
AGAGAGAGAGAGAGAGAGAGAGAGAGAGAGAGAGAGAGAGAGAGAGAATGAGAATGAGAATGAGAATGAATGTGTGTGAGGAACAGCTGGGATTGAGGGGCATTTGAGGGATGATATGGAAACTTAGTGAAGTAGAAACTTTCTAAAATAAATGTAGGTGATCCTAATGAGGATCAAGAAAATGTAGCACATTTACACAACAAAGCCAACATTAGATAAAACATCAAATAAAGCTGCATCCAACGAAGTCCAGTGCCAACTGTACAGAATGGAAGGTGCAGTCCACACAGCTGGCTTTGGTTACCATGGGTGCGGCTTCCCTGTCACGACTTGAAGATGCAGCTCACAGTAGACATCCTGGTCCTCTGGCTCTAACAATCCTTTTGTCCCCTCTTCTGTGAGTCTTCCTGAATCATTCTTAAAGTCTCAGTGTATATGACCTTTAGTGTGCTTTCAGGTTTTTTTTTTTCCCTAGAGATAAACCTACAATTTTCTGGCAATCTCATAAGCAAGACTAAATTTTGTTTACAGTGAAAGCATCATTTCTCAACTCCCTTGTAATCTAGTATATGATTCAGGCATTAGAGTCACTTCTTGGGGGTTCTGGTGTATACTGAAGACTAGCGGAGGCATCAAAAAAACCAAATAATGCAATTAAAAATGGGGCACATATCTAAACAGAGAATTCTCAATAGAGGAAACTCAAGTGGCTGAGAAACAATTGAAGAAATGTTCAACATCCTTAGCCATCAGGGAAATACAAATCAAAATGAGGCTGAGATTCCATCTTACACCCATTAGAATGGCTAAGATGAATAACACAAGTGACAGCTCACACTGGAAGGATGTAGAGCAAGGGGAACACTCCTGCATTGCTGGTGGAGTGTAAACTTTTAAAGCCACTTTGGAAATCAATATGGTGGTTCCTCAGAAAGCTGGGAATCAATCTAAAGATCCAGCTATACCACTTTTGGGCATATATCCAAAAGGCACTCCATCCTACCATAAAGACATTTACTCACCTGTGTTCATTACAGCTTTATTTATAGCCCCAAACTGGAAACAACCTAGATGTTCCTCAACAGCAGAATTGATAAAGAAAATGTGGTATAGTTACATAACAGAGTATTACTCACCTGTTAAAAAAATGACATCATGAAATTTGCAGACAATTGGATGGAACTAGAAAAGAATCATCCTAAGCAAGGTAACTCAGGCACAGAAAGACAAATATGGTATGTGTTCACTTATAAGTAACTGCTAAGTAAAAAAAAAAATAACCAAGCTACAGTCCGTAGATTCAGAGACGTTAGGTAGAGAGAAAGGGTCAAAGGAGGGACACATAGATCTCCCTTAGAGGGTAAAGTAGATTAGATTTTTATGGGCAGACTGGGGGTGGGTAGGAATGGGAGATGGAGAGATAAAGGAGAGAGAGAGAGAGAGAGAGAGAGAGAGAGAGAGAGAGAGAGAGAGAAGAGCAACTGTAATTAAGGATCATTTGAGGGATGATATGAAAACCTAGTGAAGTGGGAACTTTCTAGAATATATGAAAGTGATCCTAATGAGGTCTTTTAATAATGGAGGATACAGGGTTTCAACTGGCCACCTCTTGTCACCAAACAAGGCTTCCAGTAGTGGGACTGGGTTGCATTCAATTGAATTATTGACCAAAAGTGTCCCCATGCAAATCTCCAAACAACCTAAGCTGTTGCTAAGATAATGGGTTGTTCTCTGCAAACTGACAGCAGGTCCCTATGGCTGAGGACAACACCTATACAACTCATTGAACATGGGGAAGTCAAGCTGGTGCCAAATGGAGCTTTCGCCCCTGTGGTCTAATGTCTTTAGAGTGGTGGGAAGGTACTCTGCAGGCTACCAAAGGAGAAATGCATACACCAACCCAGCCACAAAACCTTTGACCTACAATCTGTCCTGCTTGCAAAATATGCAAGGGCAATGGGGGCGTAGAACCTATGGTAGTAGCCAACTAATATCTGATTTGACTTAAGGCCCGCTCCATGAGATAGGACCCATACCTGACACTGCTTGGGTAACCAAGAACCAGAAGCTAGATATCTCAGATACCTAAGGTAAAGCCAAACACTACTGGTCTAAAAAAAAGTATCAAGAAAATGACTCCTGTTGATATTCTGCTATACTTACAGTTCAGTGCCTTATTCAGTCATCATCAAAGAAGCTTCCTTTGGCAGCACATGGGAACAGATGCAGAGATCCACAGCCAGACATTATGCGGAGAGAGAGCAAATTGGAGATCTCCATCAAATCCCTCCTCTCAGAGATCAGGGAATCCCCAGGAAGAGAAGACAAAAAGAGTGTAAGAGCCAGAGGGTATGGAGGAGGTACCAGGAGAACAAGGCCCTCTGAATCAACTAAGCAAGGTGCATATGAGCTCACAGAGACTGAAGCAGCAAGCACAGGGCCTACGTGGGTCTGGATCAGATCCCCTGCCTATGTATTATAGCTTTTAGTTTAGTATTTTTATGGGACTCTTGAGTGTGAGAAACAATGGGTCTCTGATTCTAGTGCCTGCTCTTGGGACTTTTTTCCTCCTGTTGGGTTGCTATGTCCAACTTAGATATGATGGTTTTTGCTTTATATTTTATTTTGTCATATTTGGTTGTTAGCTCTTAGAAGGCTGTTCTTTTCTAATAAGAGACAGAAGGGGAGTGGATCCAGAGGGGAGGTGAGATGAGGAGGAGCTGGAAGGAGAAGAGGGAGGGGCATCTACAATCAGAATATGATGTTTGAGAAAAGAATCTACTTTCGATATAAGAAAAAAATGGAAAAAGGAAAGAAAGAAAAAAGAAAATGCACCATAGGCCCATTTAGTGTGGGCATTTCCTCAATTGAAGTTCCCTCTTTCAAGATGATTATAGTTTATGTCAAGTTGACATAAAATTATCCAGCACAGTGGGTTATTTAAACATGAATTTGTCGGAGGGATATGTTGGTTTGGATATGGGGTGATTTGGAGGGGGTAAATGGGGAATATATAAGATCATATTTCACACATGAAATTCTCAAGAATTAAAAAATAAAGAGTTTAATTGGGAGTTGGCTTACAGTTTGAGAGGTTTAGTTCATTGTCATGGCAGGAAGCATGGCAGCAGGCACGACACTAGAGCAGTAGCTGGGCTCTACATCCTGATCCACAGGCTAAGAAAGAGCAAAAGAGAGAGAACCTGTGCCTGGCATGGGCCTTTGAAACCTCAACGCCCACCCCTGTGGCATACTTCCTCCAACAAGGCCACGCCCAATCCTTTAATCCTTCTCAAGTAGTGCCACTCCCTGATGACTAAGTATTCAAGTATTTGAGCCTATGGGGGTCATTATTATTCAAACCACCTTACGATACATCAAGTATAGTAAGGATTTTTTTGACCCTTATATTTTACCTTAAACAGCCTTCATCCTGTCCAATGTACTACCCTATGATCTCATAAAAAAGAAAAAAAAGTGAAAATTTCCCCCTAAACCCGTTAAACAATGTAACTTCAGAACTCATCAAAATTGTACCTATGGCTGTTGTTAAGACACTGAGGCACTTAAGGGTGACTCTCTTGAGAAGCCCCTATAAGTGGATGTGTGTTAGGATCCTTTTCCTAAACACAGAACTGAACCTCCTCCACCCTCTCCTATAATATCTGTGCTTTACGCTAAAACATTTTCTTAATCAATCATCCCACATTTGCTTCATGTTGACTTGTCTTGAGAGTTTTCTCTGCAGTGATCAGGAACCATAGCTCCACTCTGAAAGTACCCTTCAGGTGGCCACAGGCATTGTGGGCTTTCTGAGCTCCCATCTGTTGGAAAGCATGCATCTACTTGTTGAATGGTTGCTACCATACTCTGTCTTGCTCTGGTTAACTCTAAGAGCAATGCACTGGCAATCCCATGCCACACAGTGCTTATGGAGATTAAGCATCCTTCATCATGCTCAGATGCTGGAGGGTGAGTCAACCCTCCTGCCTGCTTTGGCTGGGAAGGGTTCAAGCTAGATTTTTTAATTCAGAGCTGGGAGATCAGAAACAGTTTTCTAAACAGTGTGCTATTCTTCCTCTAGACTTATATTTTTGGAAGAAAAAATACCCTACACCCTTAAATGTTAAATATAAATCATGCCTTGAATTACACCATGCCCAAACCCTTGAATTAGTTTTTGGTACTTAAAACTTCAAAGAAAACTCTATTAAAAATGAAATCACTTTTCTCATGATATATTTCTCAGGAATGACGATATTTTGACAATTTAGTACTTCCCTCCTGATTACTGTCTCCCCTGCCTCCCACTTACAGTTCCTCTCAGGGACCAGTGAAGGAGCTTTCCCTGTGGAGTGCTGTCCACAGAGCCAGAGCCGTGAAACATAGTGAGGAGTGTGCAAAGTGATTTAGACATTTGTTTGGGCTTTTAATCTTTGCTCATCTACACGCACCACCAAAATAAAACCCAGTGAAGTATGTGCCCTATAAATCTGCTCTTTCTCTCTCTCCTCCAGAGTATTTCAGAAAGCACTTGACACTTGTAATCAGAGCTGGGCTTAGGTGCCGCCTCCTCCTGAGCTTGTCATCCCACCCCCCACTTCCCTTTCCAGTTTCAACGGCATAAAAGTGGGAGAGGCTGGAGGGCATTGACTGGGGGAACACTGCTGTCACAAGGATGTGAAGTCTACTGAGGTTAGATGAACCCATCCCCCCAAGAACAGTGTGCAGGATCCGAGTTAAGAGGAGGACAAGTTGGGGAGGCACGTAGTGGGCCTTGCAAACCTTGTAAATGAGGTAATGTAGGGGAGGTTATTAAACTCTCAGCGATGCAGCAAAAGCTAGGTGTGTGATGGTGGTGGCACAGCACAAGTGCTGTTCCAGGATCTATTTACAAAGACCTTTGGAGCTTAGTTACCAACACGTGGGGCTTGGGAGAAATTAGCAGAACATTCAGCTTAAAGAAAGACTATTTGGGAACTTGAGAAAAGGGGAAAACCAGGCAACCATGATGGGGTAACTGTGATGCTGGTAGGCATGTGATGCGTGACAGGCAAAACAGTGTTCTGGGCTGGAGAGGTAGCTCAGTAGGAAAAGTCCCCGAGGTCTTGAATTTCGATTTCCAGAATTCACATTAAAAAGCAGAGGCATGGTTGTAATCCCCGTGCTGGGGAGATGGAGACAGGTGAATCCCTGGGGTCATTGGCCAGTCTGTCTAGTCTCCTTGGTGAGTTCCCAACAAGTGAGAGAGAGACGCTATCTTAGAATGGATGGCTCCTAAGGATGACACTGGTGTCCTCTCAGGTCCACGAACATGGATACACACGTATGTGTTTGCTGCTCACACATGTGCACCTGTACACAAGTGTGAACTCCCCAGGAGTCCAACTCAGAGAAGGTAAATAAGGAAACATGAGCCAAAGAGTTAAAAAGAGGAAATGATCTGCCATCTTGCTATCATCGTAGCTTCTGGATCTCCTCTGTGCTCTACACTCTGCTACCACTCCTGAAGACTGTTATTTGCATTTGCTGCATGGGAAAATAGTCTTGACAGTGGTTTGAATAATAAACTGATAACTAATTTTTGACTACTGATCAGCATAATTTAAAATCAATCCATAAAATCTTCTGGCCCCATTCAAATATGGAACCGAAAAACCTTCTATATGTTAACAATAAACTATTTTGAAAGTAAATCAGAATAGGCGTTATTAGGTAAGCCTTTCAGAGAAGAAAGACACTCACAGAAGCAAGTTCTGTGGGATTTCCAAGTGACCATCAGTGTGCTTTTCAAGGGTGAGTGACACCTCAAGAAGCTAGCTGGGGACCTAGCTGGAGGGATGCTCTCTCTCTGCTTCCAAGTTTTCATCTGTGTCTTTGGAGTCTGAAGGTGACCTTGACTTCAAAGGGCAATGGGAATTGGATCTGGTGAGAAAATGGGAGCGGAAAATATATGGGCTTTCAGGAAAAGGTCACTCCACACTGTACAGGAGCTCAACTTGTATTTTGATTAAATTCTTTTCAGTGGGACTCACTAGCTAATTGCTTCCTCAGCTTCTCAGCTCAGCGATGGTTACTGACATAGAATGCCTACTGAGGGCATAGAAGCCTCAAGGTGTGTATGCTTATATGCAAAAATTATTAATATTAATAACAATTAGCCATAAATGGTAACCAGGGTGAGCCAGATGGCCTGGCCTTCTTTCAGAAACTTCTTTACGTACTTGGTTATTCAAGAGGCAGAGGTGATACTCCAGACAGAAGTGACATTTGAAACTAAATGACTGATCTTGGAGTGAAGTTTAAATCATTTACTCAACAAGGGCACTGCCTTTCCCTCATCTCAGATTAGAAGCTTTAAATAGCATTTGCGTGTCAAGGAAAACTTTTGTCTGTTTGTAGTCATGCTGAGTGCGGGCTCTTCTTGGCCTTACTCCTAAGACCCTTGTCCATTAATCACGGGGCCTCACTGCTTTCACCGGTAATTAGTCTTTTAAGTTGCATCCAGATGGAAAGTATAAATTACTAGAAGTTTCCTGCCAGGCACAAGAGTAGATGATTCATGAGCCCATGGCATTTCCTGGTGCTCTTCTGTCCCTGATAAGCAGATCTGAGGAGCATGTGGTTTACAAGACGAACTTCACCCTCGACTCAGTAACAACTGCTGACTCTCACTTCTGGTGTCTGGAAATACAGCAGGCTGAATTCTTTAACCATGGGTAGACTTAGTTTAATCCTGTCACTGACCCCCACCTCTAGTGTAGTCCCCTCTATTTATAGTAGCATGCCACTCCAGCCACTTCCCTGTCTGCAGTGAATAGAGCGGAGGCAGCCGTCTCTCTGCTGTGGACAGTGTTAGGTGGGGGTGGGGGGGGTGGACATATAAGTGGATCAAATCTCCCTCAATGGGGACTTAACTTTGAACACATGTATCATCTGACTGTTCTCAGAAAGCCGTTCCCTGGGCCTTTGCCTGTGGCTAGAGTTTTCCTGGCTGGCCCACAGTCAGGATAAATCTCTCTCACCTGCCAGTCCCACAGCTGCTCAGACCCAACCAAGTAAACACAGAGACTTATATTGTTTACAAACTGTATGGCCGTGGCAGGCTTCTTGCTAATTGTTCTTATATCTTAAATTGATCCATTTCTATAAATTTATACCTTGCCACATGGCTTGTGGCTTACCAGCATCTTCACATGCTGCTTGTCCTGGCGGTTGCTGGCTGGCTGGCAGGCTGGCAGGCTCCTTCTGCCTTCCTGCTCTTTTAATTCTCTCTGTTAGTCCCGCCTACTTCCTGCCTAGCCACTGGCCAATCAGTGCTTTATTAGCAACACATTTGCCATACAGAACATCCCACAGCATTTGCCTTCACTGTTCACTTGTCCCTCGATAAGCCCCTGTCACCAGCTTCCCCCCCTCCTCCATCTTCCCACATCTGTAATCAAGCAACTCACTCTTTCTGGGGCAAGCAAGGTAAAATATTGATAGCACTATATAGTTACAATTGCTACACGTATAAATGAGTAAGAAATCCCCCATGTGCTAGCTTCAGCAGTAATGGAAAAGTATTCATCAACTTACAGAAGTGGAAAGGTAGAGAGAGGAGAGGAGCTTTAGGCCAGCTTGGACCTAAGCATTCCACTTCTGTCACCAGGGATCATCTTTTCTTTCCAGATTGATGAGGAGATGAGACGTGGCGCTCTTAACCAGGCTTACTACATCTGATGCTTTCACTAGCAGTGAGAGAGGAGGAGAGAACATTCGTTGTATTAATGATAGTGAACATTTTAGGCCTGGCAGGGCTAGTCCTATGTTCATAGGAAGGATTGTTATCCAGGCAAGATCTGCTTAAATCGCTTAGGCTAGCAGGCAGTAGCTGAGGGGGACATTTCTGTCAATACTGAAACTCAGAAGTGGCCTCAAAGCTGCTCAGCACCTCTCCTATCCACTTAAGTTCAAGCTGTACTCCCGTCCTTAGCAACAGACATTCTTAACCGTCTTCTCTACTATCAAGCTTCTCGACCTGTGCTTACCTTAATCCCAGCCTTCTCTGATCCTTGGAGATGAATGACATTTCTATTTTACAAAGGCATCTGAAGCTGACTAATGGAAAACTACCTTCAATTTCTCACTCCCTAACCATTATACATTGGAAAGGCTACGCTCTTACTCAGGGTTGGTGCTCACCTACTCTTCCCTGCCTCTGGCATCCATACATGGAGCATCCTTCTATTCCATGTACATTCCACTGCATTCTCTATAGTGGTATTCTATTTGTACTGAAATGTGATTTTATTTGTATGTTAATAAATAAAGTTGCTTAGGGGTCAGAGCTATTAGCAAGCCATAGAGAAAGCCAGGGCGGTGGTGGTGGTGCACGCCTTTAATCCCAGCACTTGGTAAGCAGAACTAGGTAGATCTCTGTGTGTTCAAGGATACAACTAGCATTGGAGACACACGCCCTTAATCTCAATACCAACCATAGAAGATTTGGGAGGTCTGTACAGAGAGGCCGTGACGAGACAGTCACGTAGTTGGGTTTACAACCAATGAGAAGGAAGAACCAGAACTCTATATAAGTCAAACGCGCAGGAGGTAGCTCCCTTTTCGGAGAGCTCTCTTGGCAGGAGAGTCTAGCTGGCGGAAAGTGGGTAAGGCTCCTAGCTCTGACCTCTTGGGCTTTCACCTTTACATTGGCTCTGTGTTTCTTATTTAATAAGGCGGTTGGTTACATCTACAATTCTCCAGCCTGGAACCTTCCCAATCATATTCTCTAACCTTCCAACAACACTGCCCATCATTGTGGTGATATTGTGTTCCCCAAAATATTGTGCACCCTAATAAACTTATCTGGGGTCAGAGAACAGAACAGCCACTAGATAGACTTAGAGGCCAGAAAATGATGGCACACACACCTTTAATCCTAGCATTCACTTGGATCTCTGTGAGTTCAAAGCCACACTGGAAACAGCTAGGTGTGGAAACAAGAGCCTTTTATCCCAGGAAGTGATGGCAGGAAGCAGAAAGTTATTTAAGGCATGAGGATGAGGAACTAGAGCCTGGTTAAGCTTTTAGGCTTTTGAGCAGCATAATTCAGATGAGAGGCATCCAGTCTGGGGAAACAGGATCAGCTGAGGAATTGGCAAGGTGAGGAAGCTGTGGCTTGTTCTGCTTCTCTGATCTTCCAGTGTTGACCCCAGTACCTGGCTCCAGGTTTGTTTTTATTAATAAGACATTTAAAGATTCGTGTTACACATCATCTGTCCAGTGCCTGTCTCTAGCTACCACCCTAAAGCTTCCTCTCCTTCCGGCCCAGCTTCCCTCCAGTGACCAAGCTTGTTATCCCTATGCCTCACTTACCACTTATTTCTCAACTCTGTCTAGTGTTGGCCAACATGGCAAACCTTAGGTTTCTTCTCTTTAAAGAAGACCCAAGTTTCCGGTTCCTGTGGAGACCTCCAGCCCCACTTGACCCCTGCTCCAGCCCCACCTCATCCCTGCTCTTTATTTAACAACACAGCCATTCTTTCAGTTTTTCTAGTATACATGTTTTTCTAGGTCATATTCACAGAGAGAGTGAATCGGCAAAATCAAACTTTAGGACTGAGCAGAGACTGTAAGGGGCTGTTCATGATGATATGGGCATGGGGGAATGAAATCAGAAGAAAAAAAAGGAAGCCCCCCCAAGAGTTGTTATCAAGACTGAAGGTCCTCACAGGTGCAAGAAAAGATGACACATTAAAGAAAAATTACATTTATCATGGTCTCCTATTCCTTGTTCTCCCTCTTTGTTCTTGATCCAGCTGGGGTCTCCCACTCCCCCAAGCTCTCTTTCCCTCGACCCTCACCCTTCATTTCCCCCACTTATGTCCAGGCTGTTCATGATGATCTCATCCATTTCTCCATCATTGGGCGATCCCCGTGTCTTTCTTGGGGTCCTGTTTTCCAGGTAGCCTCCCTGGTGATGTGAGTAGCAGTCCAGTCATCCTTGCTCCACATCTAGTATCCTCCTATGAGTGAGTACATACTTTAGCTAGAGTTTTCCTGCCTGGCCCACAGTCAGGATAAATCTCTTTCACCTGCCAGTCCCACAGCCGCTCAGACCCAACCAAGTAAACACAGAGACTTATATTGCTTACAAACTGTATGGCCGTGGCAGGCTTCTTCCTAACTGTCCTTATATTTTAAATTAATCCATTTCTATAAATCTGTACCTTGCCACGTGGCTTGTGGCTTACCGGCATCCTTACATGCTGCTTGTCCTGGCGGTGGCTGGCAGGCAGTGACTCCCTCCGCCTTCCTGTTCTTTTTATTCTCTCTGTTAGTCCCGCCTACACTTCCTGCCCAGCCACTGGCCAATCAGTGTTTTATTAGCAACACATTTGCCATACAGAACATCCCACAGCAACATACCATGTTTGTCTTTTTGAATCTGGGTTACCTCACTCAGGATGATTTTTTCTAGATCCATCCATTTACCTGCAAACCTCATGATGTCATTGTTTTTCTCTGCTGAGTAGTATTCCATTGTGTATATATACCACATTTTATTTATCCATTCTTCAGTTGAAGGGCATCTAGGTTGTTTCCAGGTTCTGGCTATTACAAACAATGCTGATATGAACATAGCTGAGCAAGTGCTCTTGTGGTATAACTGAGCATTCCTTGGGTATATGCCCAAGAGTGGTATAGCTGGATCTTGGGGGAGATTGATTCCCAATTTTCTAACAAAGTGCCATATTGATTTCCAAAGTAGTTGTACAAGCTTGCATTCCCACCAGCAGTGGAGGAGAGTTCCCCTAGCTCCACATCCTCTCCAGCATAAGGTGTCTTCAGTGTTTTTGATCTTAGCCATTCTGACAGGTGTAAGGTGGTATCTCAGAGTTGTTTTGATTTGCATTTCCCTAATGATTAGGGATGTTGAGCAATTCCTTAAATGTCTTTCAGCCATTTGAGTTTCCTCTGTTGAGAATTCTCTGTTTAGTTCTATAGCCCATTTCTTAATTGGACCGTTGGGCATTTTGATGTCTAATTTCTTGAGTTCCTTATATATTCTGGATATCAGTCCTCTGACAGATGTGGGGTTGGTGAAGACCTTTTCCCATTCTGTAGGCTGTCGCTTTGCCTTGTTGACCATATCCTTTGCTCTACAACAGCTTTTCAGTTTTAAGAGGTCCCATTGATTGATTGTTTGTCTCAGTGTCTGTGCTACTGGTGTTATATTTAGGAAGTTATCTCCTATGCCAATGCATTCAAGACTACTTCCTACTTTCTCTTCTAGCAGGTTCAGAGTAGCTGGATTTATGTTGAGATCCTTGATCCACTTGGACTTGAATAGGAGACCATGATAAATGAAGACCACATGAGAATAGGAAGAAGCAAAGTGCTAGAGAGGCCCACAGAAATCCACAAAGATACCACCACAATAGACTGCTGGCAATGGTCGAGAGACAGCCCGAACTGACCCACTCTGGTGATGGGATGGCCAAACACCCTAATTGTCATGCTAGAAACCCCATCCAATGACTGAGAGATCTGGAAGCAGAGATCCAAGGCTAGGCCCCAGGTGGAGCTCCAGGAGTCCAATTAGTGAGAAAGAGGAGGGTCTATATGAGCAAGAATTGTTGAGACCAAGGTTGGATAAAGCACAGGGACAAATAGCCAAATGAATGGAAACACATGAACTATGAACCAATGGCTCAGGGGCCCCCAACTGGATCAGGCCCTCTGAATGGGTGAGACAGTTGATTGGCTTGAACTGTTTGGGAGGCATCCAGGCAGTAGGACCGGGTCCTGTGCTCATTGCATGAGTTGGCTGTTTGAAACCTGGGGCTTATGCAGGGTCGCTTGGCTCGGCCTGGGAGGAGGGGAATGGCCCTGCCTGGACTAAGACTACCAGGTTGATCTTAGTCCTCGGGGGAGGCTTTGCCCTGGAGGAGGTGGGAATGGGGGTGGGCTGGAGGGAAGGGGAGGGGGGCGGGAGGGGGGAGAACAAGGGAATCCGTGGCTGATATGTAGAACTGAATGGTATTGTAAAATTAAATTAAATTTAAAAACAAAAAGCTGAAAAAAAAAAAAAGAAAAATTACAAACATCCTGGGCTGTAGCTGTAGGACAAAGCTACCTGTTAGAACTATGCCTTCTAGAAAAAGTCCATGGTTCTAGTCCAAGGCCATCAGGGAGAGAGCCAGTGGAGCAAATAATCTAAAAACAGTGGCTGAAAACGAGCAGGAGCTAAGAGGCAGGAGGTCTAGTGGAGTCACTGTGGCTAGCCCTGTGAGCCGCAGGGCAGGGTGAGAAGGCAGAGGGCAGACAGGGAAGGGTGGTGCTGATAACATCCTGTTCCTTCCCCCGTGGGATCTTGGTACCTTCTTTACTGCTGATCATTTTTAACTAGTGAATTCTTCTCCACCATGTGCTTTACTTCTAGGGACGTGTTCTTCAACTAGCTAGTAGGTCAAACCCATCACTGTGGAGCTAGATTCTTTTCATGTCTGGGTTTGTAATTATACTTTTATTGATGATAATTTAATCAATGTCTATATCCTTCACAAGGTGCTACACTTCCCATATCTGGGGACCATGTCTGGTTTAACTCATGATGGAATCTCTGTATTAATCATTGGTCCTAGCACACAATGCTATATAATACAGCAGAGGTTCATGAAATACCTCTGAATCATAGAGTAAAAAAAAAAAAGTATGTTCTTGTTTAAATCCTTGTGTTCCACCTTCCCAATTCCTGTTGAAATCCTAGATCTCAAAATCATCGAATGTATGGTAGTTTGGGAGGATAGTAAGTGATGGAGAGTCCCCATTAATACCTTTATATACTTGATCTTAATCACATAGCCATGAAATGGTAGGATTAATACTTTACTAAAAGAGGCCTGGAAGTGGACTTGGTGGGCTTCAGTACTAGCTCCTGGGAGGCTGATGTGGAAGGGTCACTTGAATTCATAGATTTGAGACCAACCTGGGTAACACAGCAAGACCCCATGTCAATAATAATAATAATAATAATAATAATAATAATAATAATAGTAATAGAAAATGACAATTATAAACTTACCCAAGGGAGCATATTTGCTCCTTTTGTGAGTAAGGGATAAGAGCAAAGACCTCATCTTGAAGCCTTACTTTTCACCAAACCCAGTGTGGTGCTAGTGTTAGCACTTGCAGAAGGAGTTCATTAGGAAGCTCTTGTTGCAGCATCTCAGAGAAACTCCTTGTTATGGGAGATCTTTCCACAACATGCGGTGCTGGTTGGTCTTGGACTTTGCAGCCTCTCAGACTGTGAGAAGTAACTTTGCGTTGTTGATGAGCCACCTAGTTGATACTTTGTTGCAGCCGCACAATCAGAGGCAATGGAATCAGTGTTTCTAGACGTTTCGGAAAGCCTCACATTGACTGCTGTGGGCTACCAGGGAAATTAGAGTCCCCTCTAAGAGGTCTTGGTCTCATCAGTAAAAGGATTTAAGAAAGGATTCAGAAGAAAGTCATGGACATTTTATCAGAGTTTTAAAGAAAAACCCCAGGGCAGGTAAGCTATAAATCTCTGCAATGCCAAGAAGAGGAAGACAGAGAAGAGGAAGAGAGAAAGCCACATCTTTTTGAGGTAGGTGTGGAGGTACAGCAAGCAGCCACATGAAGAGGGAAGTAGCTTCAGAGAAAGAGTAAAAGCAACATAAAGCGCCAGAGAAAGCAGAGGTGGGCAGGCACTGGCCAGAATCTGACAGAAAGAAACAGAAAGGAAAAAAAAAAAGGAAAAGTTGGAACTCAAAGGTAAACAGACCTAACAGAAGAACCTCATTCTGGATGGGTTGTACAGGAATTCCAGGAGGGGCTGCGCTCAGAGTCCAGGGCTATAACCCAAGAGAGTCCCCTCAAGGGCTTCCCCGTAAACTGCTTCATATTTATGTAATGGCACACTGTTCCAGTGAAGGCTGGGATTGCTGGAAGCTATCCTGTCAAACTTTTCTACTTAGACATAAGCATGGGGACCTGCTGGACCACTGGCCAGTATTGAAGTAAGGAGGAATGTGTGCATGTCTCAGGATCTTCCTGGAGCACTCACCATTGACAGACACCGTTGTCACTGCTCATTCAGCCTGTCGGAGGCTGTCCATGCTGTGGCAGAAGCATTCCTTCAGTGTTGGTCTACAGTTGGGGAACCATCATTGTCAGGGCTTGAGAGGAAACTCTGTTCCTGTCTGGTAAATGGACGTGGGCAGCTAGCATGCCCTCTTTCAGGGCAGCTCACCCACCTCCCTTCAGGCTCCCATCAGCTCAAGTTCCAGATTCTCAGCCATTGACCCAAGCACTCCAGCCTCAGGACTGTAGTCAGGGGCTTTCACTAGTGTTCTCGTCACTCATACCAGAAGCTGAGCCTTGCCCTGAACAGAACTGGCTGCCAGTGCTGTTTGCTGAGGGGGTCTTCTTCTCATGCACACCCTGTTGCCTCCTCCCAGCATGCTCAGCACTATGTGACTTGAAGCACTCACGTTGAAATGCAGAGTGGATTCACAAATTTCTGCAATTTCTGCAAGATTTGCTCCACTTCTTCTTCTTCACCAACCATCACTTGCCAGCCGCCATAATTAGTTAATTGATTGATTAATTAATATGTAATCTGCTAAGTACTGTGGGTAGAAATAGCTTTCCTATAAAGTTTAATGAAGCTTCAACTTTAGAACTTTGACTTTCTGGACCTATTCCAAAGCCCTAGCTGAGTGTTCACACCATTATATATTTTTGTAAAATGTGTAAAAGTTAGCTATTATCCACACTTGGGTAGAATGGACTCTTTTCTATTCTGACTTCCCAGGGACTTCCTTCCTCTCATGTGATGCTGCAGACATTCTGGGATAAAAAGAAGTCGTGCTGAGAATATATTTTGTTTGGGTCAGAGTACATTTATGTCATTTCCATGAGTATTTAAGACATTGCTCCTCATCCTGGGTTACAGTGGATTTGAGTCCTGCTGTGTTGAGTCTTGTGTGAACTTTCCTCACATTGTGACATGAAGGTGCAGGGTTAGAGCTTGTAAGATGATGTGACCTCATTCCACAAGTTTTCATACAAAAAGAATGTGGGCAGAGATCAAAACAATTTGAAATGTACGGAGCAGAACTAAATTGTATAACATACCCTATTGTGGGATATTTGTGTACTGTGTGAAGGTATATTGCCATGATTGGTGTAACAAAAAGCTGAATGTCTAATAACTAGGTAGGAGGTGTAGGCGGGATTTCCAGGGAGATAAAGGAAGAGGAGGAGGAATCTAGGTGCCCAGGAGATGCCAGGAGACACGGAGAGAAAACAGGAGGTACAAGATGGAAGAGATGTAATGCCACATGATAGAATGTAGGTTAATATAAATGGGTTAATATAAGTTATAAGAGCTAGTTAGGAACAAGTCTAAGCTATAGGCCAAGTTTTCATAATCAATAAGAAGTCTCCATGTCATTATTTGGGAGCTGGCTAGTGGGACAGAAAAAGACTTGCTACAATAATACCCTGTTCAATATGTAAAATTGTAAACAAAGACTTTGTTTCTTATTGTTATCTATTTTTAAATGGAATGTCTTTTATAATAATTACAAACAACTGTGTGTGTGTGTGTGTTTTTTTTTAATAGGAATCATACAAAAGAGAATTGATTGGGAATTCTGTGTAGCCATATAGAGTTTGCCTAGAGATAATGTAGAATGTTCTTTGAAAAAAAATTGTCGGGAGGGGGGCGGGGTAGGAGGAGGGAGAACGGGGGAATCTATGGCTGATATGTAAAGTTGAATTATATTGTAAAATAAAATAAAATAAATTCAAAAAATAAAGAAAAAAATTGTCATTGTTCAATAACATGTGCATGCATACATGCGAGCCAGGGTAAAGTGGGGGTCAAAGAACCTGCTGTCGTCAGTTCTCTCCTTCTCCTAGGTGAGTCCTGGGGACTGAGCTCAGGCTGTTAGGTTGGGCAGCAAATGCCTTTGCCTTCTGAACCCATCTCACCAGTCCCCAGCTCTCCATCACAGAAACAAGTTTTGCTCTACTGCGGCAGAGGGATGATTGAATTAGATTTTTTTCTTCCCTGTGTAGAAAACATTACAACACCATTTTTATGTGAAGAGATGATTAAAGAGTGTGCAACCAACAAGTGGGAAAACAGTGAGGACATAATTTGGAAGGACCAGGCAGTCCTTAAGTTTAATGTAATTATTTTTTTTTCTTTATGGTTTTCTGATAGATGTTAATTTGTACCTCGAGTGTTCCCCCCCCACCACCATTATAAGTAATGCCACTTTTACCTTTTTTTAAAGAGGGATATGTAAACAATGCTAGCTTCCAGACCCTGCCCTGGAAGCTGCACCCAGACTTTGTGGTTGTGGGTGCAGTGCTCCCAGAAAGGCCCTGGTGAGTGCCAAAAGAGGAAGCACTTCATTGGAGGCCTGGAAATTTGGGAGTTTTCCAGATAAACTGCAGGCTGTAGGGTGGCTTGCCTAAATCGTGAGGTGTTTTTTTAGTCTTGTGCTCATTATCAGGGCTTACCCCTTCCTGGGTATTTATTGCCATGCATGGATGTCTTCGTGTTAAAACTTGTTTTGTAGAGAAGGGGTTGAGTATGCAGTCAGCACTGTCCTGTGCGTTGAATTCCTGAGGTGAGAAGCAGCCAGGAACTGAAAGAAGCCTAAGGATGTTCATGGCTCAGGGGGCATCTCTGGGCATCTGTAGGGAGCCCAGCTTTTTTGGGGACCCTTCTCTTTAGCGTGCACAACAGCATAACCTGGATGATGGGTAATAGATACCCAGGAGGTTTTTCTGTGTAGTTTGCAGAGGACAGTAAGTGAGAACCAGAGCCCAAGAGAAAGACCAGGAGACCTTCTAGCCTTGTGATGACTTTGGCTGGGAGATTGATTTTGATTTCAGTTATTAGTTCAGTAATTGCTTATTGTGTAACTGCTATGTGCTAGATCACATTCTAAGACAATAGAAGAACATAAAGCATTAAAAAGAAAACCCCACAACAACAAAATTACAAAACTCAACTTTTATGGAAGAGACAGGATGTCTTGAGAATGACAAGAACAAAGGGAACTTTGTGGGGGAAAGGAGAATGGAGGGGGAAGGGTTGAAATAGCTCCCACAGGCATATAGGCTCCCTGACAGTGAACTTGCAGTTCCCGAGTATCACAGAGAAGCTCAATGCAGACTTCGAGTTGCAGTCTGGTGTGCAACAGGGCTTGCTCTCACATAACAATGGAGTTCTCCCTATGGAACCTGAGAGAAACCAAAGGTACATTCATACACTGTATAATGTGAGCTTTCCGGTTAATTAGAGAGAAACTCTTGAGGTTTTCAGAAGAGAATGGTAGAGTCAGGCTTATAAACTGATCTGGGTCACTGACTTCTCTGTGGGCCTGAAGTAGGGATGCAAGGAGGCTAGTTGGGAGGCTTGCACGTCAGAACAGAAGAGAAGGTTCAATGCTGGCCAGCACTTAGGAAGTAAAATCTGCAGAGCTTGGAACCTGCATAGACAGAGGGCTGTTATGGAATTATCTTTTTGTACACTGTAAAGATGTGTCTTTGCCTAGGTACCTTCTTAATGGTTTAATAAAAAGGTAAACGACCATTAGCTAGGCAGGAGGTATAGGTGGGACAGCCAGACACCGAGGATGCTGGAAAGAAAGGCAGGGTCACCAGGAGATGCACAGGGAGCAAGACATGCTGGAGGACAGGTAAAGCCACAAGCCATGTGGCAATACATAGATTAATATAAATGGGTTAATTTAAGTTGTAAGAGCTAGTTAGTAACAAGACTAAACTATTGGTTGAGCTTTCGTAATTAATAAATCTCTGTGTGGTTATTTGGGAGCTGGCTGGCAGGACAGAAAAATCTGCCTACAGAGGGCAAGGGGTGGAGGAAGCAGGCACTGTATAGCCAGGTCACCAGAGAAGTAGGGTATAAAGGTGGAGGAAGCCTTGGGATGATATAAACATCAATACTGCGTGTGTGGAGTTTGAGGTGACATGGATATATGATAAAAAACCACCTTTGGGACATTTGATTTCCCTATATCTGTTGGGGGAAGTTCTGGGGCTAAAAGTCTTTGCAGTTACCAGATA
Source organism: Peromyscus attwateri (assembly GCA_902168425.1). Taxonomy (NCBI): domain Eukaryota; kingdom Metazoa; phylum Chordata; class Mammalia; order Rodentia; family Cricetidae; genus Peromyscus; species Peromyscus attwateri. The sequence goes on along the minus strand of CABHPP010084118.1, from coordinate 29,551 downwards.
TAGGTTTTTTTTGGACATAGGACATGTATGAGCTTGCTGCAGAGGAGTGGGGACACTGAGGCGGGTGGTGGCTCAAGGATGGACACCAGTCACCATGCAGCAATCTGGACATGTACAGAGACCTGAAACCCAAGGAGGCCAGAAAAGTGAGCCAAGTTGCCCCATACGTCTCCAGGAGGGAAGCAAGTGTGGAACTTCTGAGTCCATTTTATTAATACGAGAAATGTTTATTAAACACCCTTGGCTATTCTGTCACTTTCCCACGAATAACTCGATGACTGGAGTTACATGCCCAGATGGTTGCACTGTTGAAAACACATATGATTGACTCCACAATGGGAGGAAAGGGCTGAGAGTAAGGTCCCCTGGCCCTCAGCTGGAAGGCACAAGACATTGCTCATGTAGTGGGCAAAGCTGTGCTGGAGATTACCAGATGGGGATCCGGCAAGAGGCATGTGGCAGGAGCTGGTGGCCTGGGGACCTGGGCCCAAGGTCTGCTGCGTGGTGGCTTCCATCCAGAGCCATCCCTGTGTCTGCTGCTTGGTTGGCAAGTACAGCCTCCTGTAGAAGCCTCAAAATCCTTCCTTAAGCCACGAGGCTCTGCCTTACCCGATTCTCCCCAAATGCAACCGGTGCAATCTGTTCTGATGCCACGGAGCCGGGGAGGAGGCACCAGAGTGGCGCTGCGCCAGCTGTGAGGGGGTGGTCAGGAAGGGGTGTGCTACCTTTGGAACACCCCGGAGAGACAAAATCCTCACCGTTATGCAGACAGAGTTTAACAATTGCTAGAGAAGAGGACGTTGCAGCTCTGGCCACAAATCTTTAGCTTCACCCACAAAATGCCTTCCTAGGGATCTGTGGTTGAAAACATTGCCACACAAAAGAGTAAAAACGACAATGGTCTAAGTTATATGGAAGCGTTTCAAAGGCTATATAGAACTGCAGGAAAGGGATGGATACTTTTGTTAGGGAGAAACTCCTAACACAGGCTTTTGCTTCTTGAGGGCCAGCGCGCAGGAGCAGTCGCTGACTTCAGGGTCTGCACCATGCCCACTTCTTGATTTTTTACTCTGGACTCTTCTCAAATGCTTTGTACCACCTGTCAGCTGTTGTAAAATAACTTTCACTCGATCGTCAAACACTGGTGATACAGGCTGTATCTGGTAACCCTGTTTTGCCGGAGAAGAAACAGCTTCCTGGTGCGTGAGGAATGTTGCCGTCAAAGCTGCCCTGTAGCAGGACTGGGGAGTGAGCCAAGGCAGGGCTTGCTGGGCCCCTGCTGCTCCCTGTCTGAGCGCTCAGCTTTCTGAGCTACACACTGTGCCACCTAACGATTTTGGATTTGCATCCTGTGCCTCCCGGACAGTCCTCCATCTGAATCGAGAACTTGGTATTGGAGAAATCACGAGGTTAGGTTCTCAGAACGCTGCCTCTGCATTCAGGGTTGGAAGGAGAGCGAATTGACAGTGTGTGGCTCAGCTGCCCTCCTGTTTGTGTCTCCATCGTTAAAGATGCATCTTCAGCCGTGACGCTGGGGGTGAGGCGGCGGGGAACAGGTTCCATAGACCGCAGAGGCAGGCCAAGTCCCCACCGTGGAGTGGCATGAACGCAGAATCAGAAGGCAGACACTGGGTGTGGGCTGCTTATGTCCCTTATTTTTGAGGTGGATCATGGACCGGTTTCAGAATGTAAAGAAAGTAGCATATTCATGTCAGCAATCTAGGTGGAGCTTTCCCTCCGGGGAATAGTTTTACTGACAGTTGATATCTTGTGGTTAGGTAGAGGTGATCACTGGCCTCAGCTGTTCCTGACACTTGGGGGGTGGGGGTGGGTAAATAGCATTGGCAGATTTCTTTTCTTTTTTTTCTAATAAAATATTTTGATTCAGCATTTTTTTAAATTTAAGAATTTTTTAAATTCATTTTACATACCAACCACAGATCCCCCTCTCGTCCCTCCTCCTGCTCCCCACAAGCCTCCCCACCCTCACTCCCCATCCCCTTCTCCAAAAGGGTAAGGGCTCCCATGGGGAGTCAGCAAAGCCTGGTATAGTCAGTTGAGGCAGGACCAAGCCCCTCCCCGCTGCATCAAGGCTGAGCAAGGCATCCCACCATAGTGAATGGGCTCCAGAAAGCCAGCTCGCCCAGGGATGGATCCTGATCCCCCTGCCAGGGGACCCTCAAACAGACCAAGCTACACAGCTGGCAGATGTCTTTGTGCTGATTAATCATTGAGTTTCTTCTGTCATATCCTTTGTTTTGCTTTGTAAACAGGGGTTCTCACCCTTCCTGATGCTGCCACCCCTTAATTCAGTTCCTCTGTTGTGGTGACCCCCCAGTCATAAAGTTATTTGAATTGCTACTTCATTGCTGTACTTTTGCTACTGTTCTGGATCATAATGTAAATATCTGTGTTTTCTAACAGTGTTAGGTGACCCCCGTGAAAGGGTCTGTCAACCCCAAGGGTTAGGAAACACTACTAGAGTATTGTTACAAAAGGGAAGTTGCAGCACTCGGAGGCTAGAGGCAGGCGGATCTCTGTGAGTTCGAGGCCAGCCTGGGCTACCAAGTGAGTTCCAGGAAAGGTGCAAAGCTACACAGAGAAACCCTGTCTCGAAAAAAACCAAAAAAAAAAAAAAAAAAAAAAAAAAAAAGGGGAAGTTGTCCTTTAGTTCTTGATAAAAAGTATATGGAGAAGCTCAAGTAAGTTTGTCAGCTTTTTAAAAAGGAACACTTTGTTATTTTTTTAAGGGCGGGCGAAGCCTGTCGCTTGCTAACTATCAATTGGGAACGCCACATCCTCAGTTACACAGTATTTGCTTTCCTGGTTGACTTGAAGGTATAGAGACTGCAGCCTGATGGAAATTATCTTCCTAGTGGTTACCTGATTTAGTTGAGTCGGGATTCATTTTCTTTGTTGTGTGGAAAGTGTCTTAATGTACGCTCCTCGCTGCCTTTGAAACCTTATAGGGTCTTAAATATGGTTTGGTAATTTTTGTTTTCTTTTGCTTCCATTTGCAACTGAATGTGTAATGTGATTTTGCAGATCCGGTGGCTACAGATTGGCCAGCTTCCACACTCATTTAAAAACACCATTGGTACCTCTGCTGGAGGGGGTGTTCAATTCGCCATCTCTAAATCTGCCCTTCTGAAAGATTTAGTGACCAGATGTCCAGGATCAGTGAGGAAGATCTTGCCTGCCAGAGTCAATATTTTTTCCCTATCATCCTGCTGGCCCAGGGATTTGAAAATCCCTGTTAAGTCTTGTGAGCTGTGGATGTCTCTGGTAAAATATTCCTAGCCAAATTTTGGTTCCTAGGCCAATCATACTGCAATATTTGACTTTTCCTTTCCTTTTGTCTTGATTATATCTTCTAAAAATTAAAAATTTTAAGAAACAAACAAACATCTCTTCTGTTCTTCCAATTCAGACCCATTTCTTCTTGTCTCTAGCTTTGTTTCTTCCCAACCGCAGAAATACTTCTACTGGATTCTATCCTGTTACCACACTCTGTTTGCCTGAGGTATGAGACAAGTGGGGGCCTTGTATCTTAGTGTGGTCTTCAGATGACAGGGCCAGTATCACCCGTGAGCCTATTGGAACTACAGGCTTTCAGCCCTCCTTCCAGACCTCCTGGTTCCCAGTCTGTTTTGGTGAGGGCCCAGGCAGCTTGTATGTGTATTAAGGTTTGAAGGTTACACTCTGATGGGAGGCCTAAAGAACCCTGATCTCCCCAGCATCTGTGACGTAGCAAAGACATTCTCAAATGATTTTTGCTCTCTTGTTATCCTGTGTTGATGAAGAAGATGCTAGAGTCAGAGTTGGTACCTTGTTCCCAAGTATATAGACTCTGGATAAGTGGCTTATTGGGGCAAAGAATTATCTTTAGTGTCTGCATCAATCTGTGACTTCTTCTCCCATGTTCCCTAGCAGAGCAATGAAACTCTTATACCATGAAGATATATTCCAACTGATAAAAATCGCACATCACTTTGGTGGTTTGAATGATATATCTCCATTGTCTAGGATGTTTGAATACCTAGTCCCAGTTGGCAACACTGTTTGGGGAGTCTCAGGAGGTGTGAGAAATACATCACTGAGGGGTGGGCTTTGGGAATTTAAAGATTCATGCCATTTCTAGTTCCTCCTCTACTTCCTGCTTGTGGTTCAAGATGTGGGCCCTCAGCTTCCAGCTCCTGCCACCTTGCCTCTACTGTGCCATCCTGGACGCTGATCCATCTGGAAGCATAAGCCAAATAAACCCTCCTTCCCGTAATTTGCCTGTTTGGTCATGGTGTGTGAACACAGCGACAGAAAATTAACTAGTACAGTCACTTTGAGAGTGAGTGAGGGTCACCAGAATGGCGGAGAGACAAGCAGCCGTCAGATTTCAACTGTGTATGCTAAGTGACGCATTTCACCAGGCAACCAGATGTCTCTGCTTCATCTTTGTAACCATCTCTACCCTGAGATGGGGAGCCTGGTGAGCAAGCATCCTGGCTGTATGATTGGCAAGTACTCAAAATGACAACCTCCCCTTAGAAGTAAGGGGTTCCCACTGGGGGTCCAAGTTAGAGTACACTTCCAATGGTTGTACCTGTATTCCCACAAACACGGGAGAGTCAGTGGGAAGTCACTGTGGCCATCCACCAAGAAGTTTAGAGGCAGATAGGTTCCCAGGAGGTGGCCAAGTAGATTATGAGGCTCTGTATTGTTTAAAGGGCTCCCAGGGACAAGGACAGTGCACTTCCAGTCACGAAGAATGGTGGCCACCTCTAATCTCCTCTTCCCCAAAGTGGAGTTTTAAACTGAGAAACAGCATTTTCAAATGCTTGCCACTGGGGCTACTTTGCTATTTCAGAATGAGTTTGGAGAGTTGAAGATTTAGGAGAGGAATTGTGCCTTTTCGTTTTTAAAAGCAAACTACATATCTCATGTTACACTACATCCATCTAGAACAAGAGAGACAGAATACATAAGCCTTCAATCCCTTTTGCCGCCCATCCATCGAGCCCCTGTCACCAACATAATCTCCCTGAGACACTGCTTTACCATGTCATTTCTCTGCTGGAGAATTTACAGTCATTCCCTAGTTCCTATTGGCTTAAGACTAAATTTATCTGCCAGGCTTTCAAGGACTCTCATAACTTGGCTTACTGTTTATTCAGTTTTCCTTGCTTGCACCTCCAGGCAGAACTCTTTCTGTCAGTCAGGCCTGCCTCCGAGCTGCTCCACTCCAGCTGGCTCACTTGAATCTTCTTCTAGGGTTACTCTCCTCTCATGTTGCCTCTAACTTGTGGTCAGTTTTCTCAATTCCCTTGACCAAGCAATTCAGCGTGAAATTTAAATTTAAAATTGCTTTAGATAGGAGATTGAGTCGTGTGGGAACCAGATCTCCATCTCTGGATGAAATACCCATAATAAGACAACTTGGAAAAAAAAGAAAGGCTCATTTTATGAGGCTCATGGTTCAGGGGTGTCTGTTGATGGTTACGAGCTCTGTTACTTTGGTCCTGTGGTAGCATCATAATAGTCTTGGTGGGAGTGAGTGACAGAGTCCTGCTTGACCTTATGGTTGCAGGACAGCCAACAGGGAGAAAGGAAGGGGTTGGGGGTTCCAAACATATCTTCAGAGTCATGCCCCCAATAACTTAACAATGATTAACTTTCTTCTGCTGGGCTCTATCTTCTAAACAATTCATCTCTTCCCAGAGTGCCACAGGCTGGTGACTAGGCTTTGAATTCATGAGCCTCTGGGGGATAGTCTAAAGCTAAATGGTAACAAATATTACCCCCTCTAGATGTATACATACCTGGAATCTTGGAATGTCATCTTATCAGTAAAATAGAGTCTTAGCAGATATAACTGGCCTGAGGTGGGGTTTTATGATTGGAAGACTCCTTTATGAGGCTTTACACCCTATGACCACTATCCTTCCATATTCTCTAATCCCCAATTGGGAACCTTGCTTATAATGTGCACAATGACATCATAGAATAATATCCAGGCTTCAAAAGATATCATCATGCATGTTACACATGATGTCATTATGTACATACACTATTTTTATTATCCACTAATCTAATGGGAATGTAGGTTGATTCTGTGACTTTGCAATTGTGAATAGGTTGATTTAAATCAAAATGCATTGTATGCATGTATGAAATTTTCAAATAACAAACAAAAATACTAAAATAAATTAAAAATTGAATTACTAACTTTTACTTATTAATAAATTTAATAAAAATATAATTAAATAAACTTATAGACAGGGTTTTGCCATGTGACCTCCTGGTCTTGAACTCATGATAGCATCCAGGCTGGCCTTGAACTCACAGACTACAAGATCCTTGGTTTGTAGGAAGGTTTTAAGTGACAATTTTAATTTCTTTAGTAACTACCAGGCTAGTTAGACTTTATATTTCTTCTTGGCTCATTTGAGGAAGTCTTATTCCTTAGAGAATTGGTACATTATTTCCTATTGTTGCATCATTTTAGACAGCTTTTTATTGCCATAGCATTATTGGAGCATCACAGTGTCTTACTGTCTGCAAGATGGTATGGGAGAGTCTGCTTTCATTTCTGGTATTGGTAATTTTTAGTCTCCAACTCTCTCTCTCTGTCCTCTCTTTGCTGTGAATCATTTTCATTCAATCTACAATGGGTAAAGCAGTAAGAAATTTTAGTAGTGATTTGGCAACCCTAAAAACTGCAACAAATGAAAATTTTAGGATGACAAATACAATCTAAGGAAAATTACTGCATTGAATTAACAGTAGGTTGAGTAACACAGAAGAGGGGATAAGTTTGGAAACAGATAAGTAAACAGATCAAATTATTCAAAGTTAAGCTCATGTAGAATAAAACATTGAAAGACTAAACAGTGCCCATAAATTTGGGGGGGCAGATAATCGCACCATTTATTTTATGTATAATCAAAGTATTCAAATGAAGAGAAAAGTAGTTAGAAAATATTTTTTGAAATATTGAATACCATAGCTTCCAAATTTTGTAGAAAACTCAGCTAATATGCTGTGGAAATTCAAAAATCTCAAAACAATTATGTTTGAAAAGACACTGTTACTTAAGTATGTAATAATCAAACTATCGACAAGGAGAGATACAGAAAAAAAATCTGAAGAGAAGCCAGAGAGAAAAGACAGTTTACATAGAGAACATCATTTAAAAAGGCTGACTGCTTACTGAAAACAATGGAAGCAGACAGAAATGGAGATGTTGACGGGAACAAACATATGGAGGGGATGGTGGGAACACACACACACACACACACACACACACACACACAGACACAGACACACGGAGGGGATGGTGGGAACACACTGAAGTGGAATCTTCGACGTGTTAACAAGGAAGCAACTGTCAGCCTGGGCGTCTCTGTTCAGCAGGTGCACATTGTAAAATCAAAAGGACAAATAAAGACTTTAACACTTAGAGTAGGGAGACTTGTTACCTTACAAGAAGATGAAAAGGAAGTCTCTGGGCTGAGAGGAAGTTACCACACCTTGGAAATTCAGACCTACGAGAAGAAACAGAGTCCCAGTGTCCTGACGGTAAGGCCCCAGGAGTGGCAGTCCTACAGAGAGGTTTTAAGTGTCCAGTGGTGGCTCCTTCAGTGATGGGACCCTCAGATACTGTTTCCCTGTGGCTTAATCTCAGCAATGTGGATTGCTTACTTTCTGTGTCCATATTGTCTGCTTTTACAGTCATTCCTTAGGCTTTCTTAGCAACACCCAATGAGTTATCTTGCAGTTATATATAACCAAGTTCTGAAGCTGGTACCCACTGTGGTTTTCAAAAAGAGAGAACGCATGATAGAGTCCGAAGCAGACCATGCATCCAAAGTGCTACATTTATTTAATATGACCATCATTATTGTGTATGGACAAACACTTCGTGTCTACTGTGTTCTGGGCAATGCCACAGAGTTTTGCTCTCACCGGCAAAAGACATCATGACCTCTGTCTTTGTAAAGTTTATTCTAATAGAGAACACAACAGCAAACAATATAACATAATAGACAAAGGAACTATTTAGTACGTTAGAAGACGTCTAAGTGCACAGTTAAAGAGAAGGCAGAGCAGAGTGAGATGGGCCAGAAATGTGTCACAGGTTGGTGCATTGAAACATCACATAGCCGGGTCAAGGTAGGCTCCACTGAGAAGCCATTTGGGCAAAGACATGCTAGAAATGATTAAGACGGACGAGGGATATAGCACAATGGTAGAGTGTTTGTTCAGTGCTTGTCAGGCCATCGGTTTAATACCTAACACCCCATTGCCTTCAAGATGAATATGTTCTCCTTGCAGACATTAGGGGAAAATAATTCAGGTTGGAGAAAATAGTAGATGCAAATTCTCTAAAACACGAACAGTGAGGTAGGGTGGGGTGGGATGAGGGGGAGTTTTACTTTGAGTGTTATGTCCTCCCAACGCATAGTTCAAATATAAGCAGAAGTCTCCAATGGTAGGACCTTTGGAGGTGATTCCGGATGGGTCTTCTCTCGTAGGTGAGTCAGTGCCCTTCTGAGGGAGGTCTAAATATGCGTGTTCACTCCTGGTGTGTTTCCTTTGTGCCTTTCCAATAGAAGGCATGAACGAGTCTAAAGCAGGTATTACCTGTTGGCCCCTTGATACTGGATTTCCCAGCATCCATGAGTCTGAATTATTGTCTAAGATACTTTGTTTTGGCACATATATGGACAGGTACAATGTGGTGACAATAAGGCCACTGTATTCCAGGCTTGGACATTGTCCCTTGATGTTGTATGTATGTTACTCTTCAAAGATTGTTTCCTGGGCCCATTGAATGGATATTTCCTCTTTCAGTACACTGTAAACCATAGGAAAAGACTGCATTTTTTGCTTATTTTACCCCACTAGTCTTGGTAATTTCACACTACATATTAAGCAAATGGTGCTTCCTGCATAAATAAAATGTGCAAGCAAACACCAGTGTGTGAGATTTCCTTATGGATTTTCATGCCCCTTAATTTTGGCTAACTTTTTCCTTCCCCCTCTTCTCCATCTCCTGGCACCACCTGACTGCCTAAACCTTCCCACCGCCCAGCATTCCTTCTTTTCAATGTTGTGCATTTAGATAAAAAGCAGGGATGTGTTCTGTTGTCTCTGCTCAGTAGTCAGTCAGGTGGATGACATCAAGTTGATCATAACCGTTAGCATGTGAAAATACACAATAAACTTGTATGGAAGGAATGACTGAAGCTATAGCTCCCCAACCAAAGAATTATTGATATCACACACACACACACACACACACACACACACACACACACACACACAATTTTGAAAAGTTAATCTTAGAAGTTAAACAGACTTGATGTTCTATTAACGGAAAGCATGCTAGCAGAATCATGTCCTATTCTCTTCAGGTCCTCAGACATTTACTCCTTCTATGAATATAAATAAATCCATTCCCTTAGAAACCATCTTCCAGGGGACAGTATGTGGATCAGCAGCTACGAAGAGGTGCCCCCACCTTGTGTGCCTCACGACAAATGGATTAAAAACAAATGATGTAAATAAAGTAGTTGTTATTTCAATATAGTTTACCATTTATGCTTTATTGCTACACATGCATCTTTGTCCCAGGAAGCAGCACTATTAGTGCCCAGAGGCTGTTGACTTCCTTGCTTTGTACATTGTTTGTAGTTTCTCAAATAGCATATTTACAAACTGGATATTACATTGGAAATTGTATTTTTCACTTACCTTGTGAATATTGTTATAATATTGTCTCATATCTCGAGAATATTGTCATAAATCTCAAATTTGGGCATCTGAAACATATAACAAGTAATGTGCGCTATTCACACTCAACCTGATATATATTACACTGGCAATAAATTGGCCAATAGCACATTGGAAAGTGTTTTTGGGGGTAATTCACCCATAAAATCAATAGCAAAAGAGGGAGGGGCCTCTAGCCGAATTTACCTGAATAATAGTGATTTAACAGTAAATAATTACCATTTTCATCACTTCTTAAGATAGCCTGTTAGGCACAAAATATGGGGGCATGTATGCATCATGAATCACTTATCATCGGAGACTTGCTAAGAAGAGGGTAATTTCTTAAGCCAGAAGGTGGAGGTGGCAGTCTGAAGATGCTGCGGCTGATACACAAAAGAAAGGTTTCCGTTGTGAATTGTGAGGACGAAATGGCCACAGAATTATGTGTCTGGAACAAAGAAGGAATCATCGTAAAATGATTTAGAACATTAGAGAAGCCACTTTTGAAAGACAAGACGCAAGGCAATGAGACAAAAAGAATCTAACTAGCCACGTGAAATGTAAAGAAGTCCTGTGGGTCCTGAGACATACATCAGACCCAGAAGGCATGTGTACAATGAGGAGGAGCCCAGGGACTTGCAGGGTACACACTGGCAGCCAAAAGCCCTATTTGCTCAAACTCATTGGGGTGTGCAACCCCATTATCCTACACTCTATCTTAATTACAGTCTTGAAAATGTTTCTAGTTGAAACAAGTTGCGTGGTTTGGGTTGAGTAGTTACTGTTACCTTTAAGACAGTCATTTTCTTTGCTCTCCTTTCTATCAGCCTTCTTCCCTATTTTTATTTATTACATCTTAACACTTAAAGTGGATGCGTGCTCCCACATGGGCCGCTTAGCATGGGCTTGACCATATTTGTCTCCACCTGCCTCATTCCAGTCTGTGGCTTTGAATGGTACACTTGTTTGCTTTCAAACACGGTTGCAGTTCACCTCCTGAATAACAAAGCCAAATTTCCAACTGCCTGCTTGGATTTCTTTCCTTGTGTTTTTATTCCATCCCATGCAGCCCTTCTCTTCAACCAGTATTTCAAAATAATTTCCCCAAAACTCTCTCTGGCGCCCTCTGCTGCTAGTCCTATTCACTGTGCCTCTTGCGCCGTCCTGCTTCAATGCTGTCAATTCTCATGGCCACTTTCCCAATTCGTATCTGATTCACAGGCCAGTGAAATGTTTAAAGAGCTTCAATAGTATCCTCATTCATTGGCTCAGTAGTTATCTTGATCAAATACCTGCTGTACCATGGGACTCTCCTAAGCTATTGGCAAAACAAAAGAAAAGTTCTCGTTAAAGAGCTTGTGCTGTTGTGGGCAAGAAGTAATAAAAACCAAGCAAATTCCATAGGGTGTTAGAAACAGACAACATGGAAAAGAGTGTGTCAGGTAAGTGGAGAAGGAATGTCCCTGTGCAGGTTGTTGTCTTATTCATGCTCAGTGGGAACTTCATTGATAAAATCGGTTTGTGTAGAGAATGGAAAAGTGGTAAAGCAGTAAATGGTGCATACATATGCACCAATAGCAGGCACGGGATAGGCTTGGCATGTTCACTGTTCAGCTGTCCATCCTACAGTGAGCTGGATAACGTGGCTAGAACAGAGTAGAATGAAGGAGAGGTGAAAGAAAATGGCTGAAAGAGGTCACTGTTTTTATCAGACAGTATAATACCAGATCTTGCTGGGTGTGTTATTTGAATCCAGTCTCATTCAAGACTCATAGCAATCCTGAGAGGCCGCTCTTACTACCAGCATATCCATTTTACAGATGAGAGATGGAGACACTATGAAAAACTGGGACTTGACCCAAAGCTGACTATTCTAGGTGTGGTGGTTTGAATGAGCAAGGCCTCCACAGGTTCTTATATTTGAATACTTGGTCCCCAGTTGGTGGAACTATTTGAGAAGGATTAGGAGGTATGGCTTTATTGGAGGAGGTCTGTCACTGTGGGTGAGCTTTGAAATGGTAAAAGTCCATGTCATTCCCAGTGTCTTTGTCTGTGGATCAGATGTAAATTCTCAGCTACTGCTTTAGGGCCATGTCTGCCTGCCTGCTGCCATGCTCCCTGCCGTGGTGATCATGAACTCTAACCCTCTGGAACTGTGAGCCCCAAGTTAGGTGCTTTCTTTTATAAGTTGCTTTGGTCGTGGTATTATGTCTTGGTAATAGAAAAGTAAAATAAGACACTATGATTTTAACCACTACTTTATGCGCTGGAAATAGTTAATGGTAGGAATGGTGTGGGCTGACGTTGAAGAAATCACTCTGGATAGTCCATTGAAAATAGATGATAAGATATAAAGATATGGGGAAGAGGACAGTTATGATACATCTTTAGCTCTTTAGGTCAAGAATGAGGGAGGATTTGATGAGGACAGCATCTATAGATAATGACCGGAAAAGGGCTAATTTGGCATGCATACGCTTTGAAGGTTGACCTTGGCTAGATGTCTCAATAAATTCTGTTCAGGAAGCACAGGAGAGCGAAGAACATCAAAACAATTTCAAAGTTTATATTTTGTGCAACAAAAAGGGAAGGCTTATGTTGACCGAGCTAAGGAGCTATGAATGTGGGAAGGGAAGCCTGTCTGGGGTAGAGTGTGGTTCCTGAATTGTGCATTTGCCTTAAACATATTAAATCTGAGATATCTGCTGACATTCAAATTCATGTATTGAACAGGTAGTATGATGATAGATGAGGTTACTATAGTTCTGGGGTCGAGAGAGAGGATCCAGGGATGGAGATGGAAATCTAAGAGTATCCTAGTTTTACCACATGACACAGTCCATACCTGGGGACCCACGTGAATGAAGAAGATCACAGATCAAGCCCTGAAGAAGCAAAATTGAGAAATTAGAAAGCTGAGGACACTGGAAAGAGCTAACGGAAGACTAGTAAGATAGTGTGAGGGCTGGAGGGCAGAGAATACAGCATCATCCAGAGGGAATCACCAATTCTGTCAGGTGTAGAGTGGTGAGATAAGTATTGGACATAGAAACTGAGGTTTAGGGTGTGGGATTGCGTGTGACAAAGGTGCTATCCTTGAGGGCAGACATGAAGAACTTACGGCAATAGGCTCAGGAAAGGGGGAATGTAGAGGAGCCCAAGAAAGCACAGATTTAGAAATTTTTATGTGTATGAGTATTTTGCTTGTGTATATATGTATATCATATGTATGCCTATTGCCTACAGAGGCCAGAAGAGGGCATCAGATCTCCTGGAACTGCAGCTACAGATGGTTGTGAGCTGCCACATGGGTGCTAGAAATCATACTCAGGTCCTCTGGAAGAGCAGCCAGTGCTCTTATGTACTGAGTTCTCTCTCTAGCTCCTCTCCTCACCTCCCCAGACAGCAAATTTAGATAAAACTATTCAGAGAAATTTCACTGTGGTAGAGAAATAGTTCAGTTGCCAGACGGAGTGTTGGGCTGAGTCTTGTAGAAGCACAACCTGAGATGGAGTTGGCTCCTGTGATTTACAGAGGAAGCATGGTGGAAATGAAGGAGGAAAGGAACCAGGGAGAGCGAGGGAAGTTGCTTACCAAGGGTGTGGTCTGGGGTGCTGTGTTGTGTGGCTTACACCACAAACTTGGCACCTTCTTGAAGCAAAGAGATGAGCCTCTATCCTCTTGTATCAGTTAGCCTGGGTGATGATCTAGGTGGACCATGTGTAATCTCTTGAAGCAGTAAGCTCCTCTGAGGCCGGGGGCAATTCTCCAATCACTAATAATAATAAAACTAGGTTTATCTGAATATGAACAGCCTAGAGAGAGAACCAAAGTCTTTGTATAGGGGAGTGGGCAGAGGCATGAATTACCCTCTATGTCTAAAGCAAGGGGAGGTGACCTGTGAGGAGCCTAAGGACAGGGAGCCTACCTGGGGTTAAGAAGCGATTGCCATAGCCTTGACTGAGCTGCGTGCTAAGAGGTGAACAGAGAAGGGAGGGCAGGGCATTCTGGGAAGGAGGCACGGAAGAGTGAAGTCAGGTTGCAGAATCCTGTCTATTTGGTGTGTATGGCTTACATTTGATTTTACCAAAATTTAAAGTGCGAGCTAGAAAACGGGTGAAAAGGCTGGAAAACAATCATGAATACACTTGAGTCTTATATGCTCTGGTAATGACTTAGGCCTTGGGCATACTCTGGAGACGTTAAGATGTATGCTAAACGCTAAAAGTAGAACTACCATGTGACTTAACTATACTACTTCAGCAAATAAACCCAGAGGAATCTAAGTCATTATACCATAAACACACTTGCATACCTACGTTTTTGATACCATGTTTTGTGGTGACAATACCAAAGATATAGAATCAGCATAGATACCTACATCTACAGTATAGATAGAAAAGTGATGAAGATATGATACACAAATACATGGGGAATATTATTCAGTCATAAGTAAGAATGAAATTATGACATTTGCAGGAAAAAAATGGGTGAAACTGGAGGTCATCACATCAGGAAAATCAGGCAAGACTCACAAAGACAAATACCATATTGTGGTTGATATATTGTGCATCCCAAAAAACTTATCTGGGGGTCACAGAACAGCCACCATATTAAACATAGGTTTAGGCAGTGGTAGCACATGCCTTTAATCCTAGCATTCAGGAGGCCAAGATCCATCTGAATCTCTGTGAGTTCAAAGCCACACTGGAAACAGCCAGGCATGGTGACACATGCGTTTAATCCCAGGAAGTGATGGCAGGAAGCAGAAAGGTATATAAGGCACGAGGACCAGGAACTAGAGACTTTTTAAGCTTTTAGCTTTTAGCAGCAGTTCAGCTGAGATCCATCCAGATGAGGATTCAGAGGCTTTCAGTCTGAGGAAACAAGATCAGCTGAGGAATTGGCAAGGTGAAGTTGAATGTGGCTTGTTCTGTTTCTCTGATCTTTTAGTTTTCACCCCAATACCTGGTTCTGAGTTTGTTTTTATTAATAAGACCTTTTAAGATTCATGCTACAATCATATGTTTTAAATATTTGGAATCTAGATTAATATATATTATATGAATATATTAATATATATTATATGAAAACAGAAGGGGGATGATTTGGGAGAAGAGGACTGGTGGGGGCGTCAGTAAAACATAGGCGGATGTGAGTATGAGCACACATATTTATGTATGACAATGTCATAATGAAACCCATTATTTGCATGTTAATTAAGAAACAACAGAAGAACAAACAGTGTGGTAGACTGTATGGGAATGAATGCGGTAGAAAGCAGAACAGATTTACGTAGCATCTGTTTAAGTATAGGTTCTAATGAAGGTAGATTGCAAACTCGTGTGAAAGTGTAACTAGGCAATAAAATGCTAGGAAGTTAGGTTTTGATTTCAAAAAAGAAAGAGCAGACTATTACTTTCTATCAGCCATACAAATAAACTTTAGATGAGTAGCTGAATGCGAAAGGAACTTGCTTGTAAGTGTTCAGGAGACTCTAATGCAGCACATGTTTACCAAACTAAAAGTGGAAAGGGCTTCCTTAATAGGACATAAGTGCCAGGAGCCATACGAGAAAAATGATTGACATATAAAACCCCATAAAAATTAAAAATCGTCTCTGTACAATAAAAATCACGATAAAGTTAAAAGACGTGTAGCATGCTGAGAAAACTGTTCACAGCATATTTAATGGTTGATTGATTATTGTGTAGAATGTATATGGGGCTTCTATAAATCATTCAAAAATATGAGTAGAGGCTATAAATAGGCAATTTACAGGAGAGATACCAAAGGCCAATAAATGGAAGAAGAGACACTTATAAACATGAAATTAGGTAACTATGAATAAATAGAAACATTGGAAAACATTGGGGGGATATTGAGAAACAGCCACTTTCACACATGGTTGGTGGTAGTATAAATAGGCAGCCTTTCTGGAAGGTAATTTGAAGTTGCTCTATTGAAATGAATAGTGCTTTTTGGTGGATACTCGTATCAGTAGTACGTTATTTCTGTTTGGCAATCAAAATGCTTCTGGGTAGGGGGCCTCCATCACAGCACCACAGGACCGCATATCCTGAAGTCAGTGAAGAAACTGCTCCTCTAGGCATGGTACTGATGATGCGGAAATGGACACACAGTCAAAACTAATGGAACCAGAGAGCATCTTAGACATTGGCTTAGCAATCAGAGTGGAGGCAGGTTCTGCTATTTCTGGTTAGGTGAAGGAACAGGAGGCCCCGGGACCCCTTGGCTGTGGTTAGTGAAGTGGACTAGCCTTGGGAGGAGGAAGTCTGTTAGGGAAGGCTGAAGAAAAAGGCAGGTGAAATAGTGTCCATTGAATTCCAGTTCAGCATTGTCCAACCTTTTGACATGGTCGCAGGACAATGCCATCTACAAATACATCAGGCCGCATGCATATCTTTCCGCTGATGCATGTGGCCAGTGGCTGCAGTTGTACGTATTTGAAAATTTCCTCAACCAAAGTCCTCCCCTGCGGACCAAAAGTCGTGAGTTTGCAGGAAATTTGTTCAGCTGCCCAAATGTTTACTGCACTATTGTTTATGGAAAGTGAGAAGCTGGGCATAAACATCTATTAATTAAATGAGCCATTCAATAAGCAATCATAGATCTACCTCCACACTTGGAACACACATTAAATAGAAGTAGGTGAACTTGGTTTTTAGCGTATGGAGATTGCTAGCTGACATAAGTACATATGCACCTACATAAAAAGGGTGCCCACCAAATATGGACATTAGCTATCCACAAATAAAATGAAAGCTGGAGAACTATACAAGAGAACTTTCATTGTTAACCGTGTTTATTTTATATTCTAAACCAACCAAGTAATTAATATTACCCAAATGGTTATAACTATGTTTTCTTTCAAAAATGCAGTACTATACTGTAGGTAGTAGGTATTAATGGTTCATTCTGCCAGCTAGTTAGTGCATTTACAGCTCGAGTCTGCACAAAGACCTTCCCTGGCTTTTCTTAAAAAAAAAAAAAAATGGAGTTTCCTGTATTCCATGAATCTGAAGCTGTGTTGCCTGAATAACATGGCTTGATGTTCTCAAAGCATGGCTTCACTACTTGGCCACAGTGAATGGAGATTTGAGTTGGACAGAGCCAAGTTGGGGAATTAATTTGGAGGCATTATAGCAGTTTAGGGAAAATGTGAGTGCTTAAATGTATGTGTTATTAGTGGAGTAAAGAGTCACTCCAGCCAAGGACATAACATTTTATAGCACAGAGTGGGCAATGAATAAATGTCTATTTGTAGCAGCAGCAGCAGCAGCAACAACAGCAGCAACAACAACACTACCACATCTCCTATGAAATGCTCTATGGAACTTGGAAACAAAAATTAGCCAATAAGAATACAGGAGACTTTAATGAACTGTTAAGTGGACCAAATTGCTATATATACATTAATGTCAATGCTAATGAACTTGTGTTTTGTATCTGTACATATTTGTGTAAGAATCTATGCCACATAAATAAACAACATATTTTATTTTCAACTGTCCATGAACTGGCACAAAAATTGACAAGAGCAATAATGATAAGCAAGTGGAAAAAGGAATGACCAACTCTGTGTGTATACGTACGTGTGTGTGTGTGAGATGCACAAAAAGCTTTTTCCTGTTAGAAATTACAATATTGTTTTCTAGAGAACTCTTGGCTCAAAGAAAATGCATTAATTTGGTCTAAATAATTAATGGTCTAAAACACCATTGAAAACTTTGTGTATTAACATCTGTAAGGTTTAGGTAGGCAGTATTTACAGAGATGTAACCTTAAATATATGTGTGAAAATAGGATGAAACAAATTGAATTGAACATTTAACTCATGAAGTTCATATTTATTTATTTATCTATTTATTTATTTTACATCCTGTCACAGTTTCTCCTCCCTCCTCTCCTCTCAGCTCCCCCCCCCCCCGCCCCCATCAACTTTCCCTCTGCTTACCCCACCCCCATCCACTCCTCTTCAGGAAAGGACAGGTCTCCCATGTATATCCACAAAGCATGGCATTTGCAGTAAGACTAAGCACCTCCCCATGTATTAAGGCTGGGGAAGGCAGTCCAGTATGAGGAGTAGGGTTCTAAAAGTCAGTAAGAATCAGAGACAGTCCCTGCTCCCATTGTTAGGATTCTTACAAGAGGACCAAGCTATACAACTGTAATACATATGCAGAATGCCTAGGTTAGTCCCATGCAGGCTCCCTGGTTGTTGGTTCAGTCTCTGTGAGCCCCTATCAGCCCAGGTTAGCTGATTCTGTGGGCTTTCTTGTGGTGTCCTTGACTCCTCTGGCTTCTGTAATCTTTTCTCCCTATTCTGCAGGATTCCCCAAGTTCTGCTTAATGTTTGGCTGTGGGTTTGCATCTGTTTCCATCAGTTGCTGGATGAAGCCTCTCTGATGACAATTGGACTAGGCACCAATTTATGTGTATTGCAGAATATCATTAGGCATCATTACATTGAATTCTTTTTTTCCTTCAGTCATGTCTGGAT
The DNA here is from genome assembly GCA_902168425.1 of Peromyscus attwateri. NCBI lineage: Eukaryota > Metazoa > Chordata > Mammalia > Rodentia > Cricetidae > Peromyscus > Peromyscus attwateri. Next base: position 11,256 of record CABHPP010084118.1, on the reverse strand, counting down.
CTATCCTAGGTCTCTGGGTAACCCAGCCTGTGTGTCCTGGTGCTCCAAGCAGTGTCAGGGGTGGGTTTACTCACATGGCATGTGTTTTAGGCTAGACTGGTCATTGGTTGGCCACTCCCTCAATCTCTAGGCCGGCCACCCTTTCCCCAGCACATCTCATAGAGAGGACAGACTATAGATCAAAGGTTATGGGACTGGGTTGGTTTCCTACTTCTCCACTTCAAGTTTTTCCTGGTTACCGGAGATGTCCAGCTCAGGCTATGCTAAGAGTCTTAGCTGAGGTCATCCTTGTAGATTCCTGGGAGATTCCCTTTGCCAGGTTTTTACCTAACTCTGAAATGCCCACCCCCCTCCTGTAGTCTCTTTCAATTATTTCCCCTTTCCCCCACAACCTGATGGCCCATGTTCCCATCCCCACCCACCACAGTCTACTGAGGAAATCTCTTGTATTTCCTCTTCCCAGGGAGATGTGGGCATCCCTCCTTGAACTGTCCTTGTCACCTAGTCTCTCTGGATCTGTAGATTGTAGCATAGCTATCCTTTATTTTATATCTACTATCTGCTTATGAGTAAGTACATATCATGTTTGTCTTTCTGAATCTGGGTTACTTCACTCAGTATGATTTTTTTCTAGTCCCATCTATTTGCTTTCAAATTTCCTGGTGTCCTTGTTTTTAACAGCCGAGTAATACTCTGTTGTGTAAATATGCCACATTATCTTTATCCATTCCTTGGTTGAGGACACCTAGATTGGTTCCAGGTTCTGGCTACTATGAATAAAGCTACTATGAGCATAGTTGAGCAAGTGTCCTTGTAGTATGATTATCTGTAGTTGGAATTTTGATCCTCCAACCAGCTCCAATAGACAGGAAGACTATTATTAATTATGAATATTTGGCCTTAGCTTAGGCTTGTCCCACTAGCTCTAACCTGTTTCTATTCATCTAAGTTTTGCTTTCTTTCATTCTGTATGTCCTACTTTCCTGCTGCTTCTGTGTCTGTCTGTCTGGCCCCTGGCATCTCCTTCTTGTTGTTTCTTCTTCTTTCTTCCTCAAGCCTAAATTCCTCCTCCTACTTACTCTCCCTGCCTGGAAGTTCTGCCTATACCTCCTCTTTTGCTACTGGCTGTTCAGTTTTTTATTAGACCAATCAGGTGCCATAGGCAGACAAGTTAAAACAAACACACCTTTACATAGTTAAATGTAACACATCTTTGAATAGTTAAACAAATATTCCACAACTTAAATAAATGCAACACATCTTTGCATAGTTAAACAAATACTCCGCAATGTTTTCTCCCTTTTTGTCTAAATACAAAGAAAGGTTTTAACTTTAACATAGTAAGACTATGTACACTAAGAACAATTATGAAGTAAGAATAACATTTACAATATCCAGTCCGTTTGAGTTCAGCAAATTCAGAGAAAATGCTCCATTATTTATCCTATCTTGGTGAGTTCAAAGTTGTGTACCTAATTTACTTTCTATCTTAATTTGTATTACCAACCCAAAATTATCTTTTTAGACCTCAAAACATTTTCTTAGATAAATAATTTAAGCTTTTATGTTTCTCAACCTTATAAACTTGACATCTCTTATGTAAGTTTTTTCTCTGAATTTGGCAACAAGGAAAACTGTCTCATCCTCAATTCCATCAGATACCTGAGAAGGAGATAATATTACCAGAGTAAACAGGAAGTGTACAGCAAACATCTTCCAAAACTATAGAAATGATAGAAGCAGCTGGCTGCCTGAACAGTCACCCAAGGTTCCTCTGCACCATTGGGGAATCCATATTTGTCCTACAGGCCTAGAATATCTGACAGACTTTTCTGTGAAGCAGGAATTTTGAAGGACTTTCCCATCTTGTCTTGGCAAAGTTTGGCAGTCTTTTTCCTTTGTGTCCTGATTGTCCAGTTTGTACAGCATACTGTCAGCAGTTGAAGCAAGGGCAATTTTTTGCTCAAATGGATAGCTTTGCCACAATGAAAGCAACCTCCATGTGGAGGTTCTTTAATGCCCATCATCCTTTTATGAAGTAGATTGGTGCTACCAGGAACAATGTATTTCACGGTCATGAAAAGTCATAGGTTATTAAACATCTTAAAAGCCATATTATGTAGGTCTCTGAAGCCTTTGAAGATCACATATCTATCTAAAATATATCTGTTTAACCTTGAAAACATACCTAACATGACCACAAGTTTGTTATAGATTACTAATTACTAACATGTGTTTTTTAATTATCCTAAACAGTTTGTAATAATAGCTTTCAAGGACTAGAACTTTATACTACATTTTTAAATGAGCTGTATAGGTACAATATTTTAAATAAGAGTAGAAATGTACATACAGTGTAAGGTGTAACAAAATAACCTAAAATCTGTATCAATATACAAATCCATATCAATGTAAAATATTTTAGACGAATACTCGTCTTTTTATACTACATTCCTATAACCCCACTAAATGATAACAAACATCCATAACCCACCAAATGACCAAAAACCACCCACCCCACCTCTTGGGAATGTGGGCATTGTGTTCTCTAGACTGCTTCCTGTTGTCTGGGAGTGATAGAATCCCTAGAGAACCCTGAGAAAATTGAGACAATGGTCAAGTTCTGGGAAAACTAGCCATAACATTTGTTTTCCAGTATCTGTGTAATAGGAAAATGCAAGGCTTATCTGAAGTCCTGGCTAGAACAATCTGAGAAGCTGGACCATCTCAATCAGCAGCCTTGAAGCTATTCTGGATGCAGAACTCTGAAGAAACTGCAACAGAAGCACTCTGAAAGGCTGGATCACCTAGGCCACTCGTTTTCATTGGTGTCTGGTCCCCTTGCTCTGAAAACACACAAATTTTCAAAGGTAACATACATATCTGCATTAACGCAAGTATGGACTATGTGTTGTGTACACAAGCCAGCCATTTTTTGTTTTTTGTTTGAGTAGGTAAAAGACATCTGTCAACTTCATAAGTTTGTTTGGACTATATAACCAAATCTCTACCCATGCCATATGAGAAGATGGCATGTAATAACAAGTCATGATGACTTTGTAACCAACAAGATTTATCATGTCTCATCCAGTCTCAGAGCTGTTCCCATGTCAAGGGATCAGCATATACATCACTTGTCTTGTAGCTTTTCTAGGTTTATTTCTTTATGTCTGTAGCCAAGATTTTCAGGGGTCTCTCCCAATCAAATCTGGTCTCTATCAATTTTGAAGGAATCCACAGCCTTTCATTTCCTGTGTAAACAAAAGCATAACCTCTCCCCCAGTGTAATACAATTTTCTGAATTCCATTTTAAAGTTGAGACATCCCTAAAGTATCTAGGCTGGTTTAATTCGGTATTTTTTTTTACAATCCCATGTCTCTCAACAGCTGTCATTCACTCATAAGCATTCAAAAAATTCAAAGTCAGTAAAGCACCATACAGGATCCAGACTCCCTGCTTAGTTTCCATCACATCTTTACATGGCTCTCTCTCTCTCTCTCTCTCTCTCTCTCTCTCTCTCTCTCTATGTATATATATATATATATATATATACACACACACACACACGTGTGTGTGTATGTGTGATATAAAAATATATATTATGTTACTTTATGTAAAATAATACATATATATTACTTTACTCTTCCTTTAAAGACTTTATTTAATCATTTTTCAACTATTTTTTCTATGACTGTCTATACCCATTTTCTTTTCTTTCTTAAGCTTCTACATACACTCTAACCTGTTTAGAAGTTTTTTTTTTCCATCTGGACCTGTTTTACTGTGCACCTGTGGCATTCTCTGACCACTTAAGTCAAATTTTAAACTGCTAAGTGTCAGCTAGGCCCTCCCTCATGGGGCTCTAGTGGTTGGCTCCGCCCCTTCCTCAGGTCGGTGGTGAGAGCTGAGCCTTAATCCAAGGGCCTGGCCAAGAGCTGCATTGAACTGGGAGCTGTGTTTAACCGAGAGGTGCATTAACTGCCCAGCTCTAGGAAGTTGGTGCCCACATTGCAGCAGCAGGCTTTTTACTTAGTTTGCTGTTTTACTTAGAGTGCAGGCTGCTTAAGTGCTCTGCTGCACAGCAGTGCCTCTTAAAAGAGCTGTATCTATTTCTTTCTTTTTTTTTCTGCTTTCTCAGGCTCTATGTTTCAATTCGGGCTCCATGTTGGGCACCATTTGTAATTGGCATTTTTCTTTGGGTTGCCAACCAGCTCCCAAATAAAGACATGGAGACTTCCTGGAGACTTATTGTTAATTATGAATGCTCGGCCTTAGCTTAGGCTTGCCCCCATTGTCCCACTAGCTCTTTTAACTTAATTTAACCTGTTTCCATTCATCTATGTTTTGTCTCGGGGCTTTTTTTTTTACCTTTCTTTCATTCTGTATGTCCTACTTTCCTGCTTCCTCTGTGTCTGTCTGGCTGGTCACTGGCATCTCCCTGTCTTCTCTTTCCTTCCTCAAGCGTAAACTCCTCCTCTTACTTACTTTTCCTGCAAATGCTGGTAATTCCAAAGCCGTTTATAACTTAAACCATCATAATGGAAAACCACAATCCTGTCAATATTGTATCAACCCCCAAACTTTGGCTCAGTTAACTCATAAATATTGCAACAAAATGTCACAGATATCAGCAAGGATAATTCCTTAGCATTTTAAAATAAGAGACAGCATGATATTGTATAGCTACTTCTTCAGAACTGAAACATTCCCTCCTAGGAAGGAAGGGCCTAAGGCTCCAGGAAGTATGCAAAACTTAACAAGACTTACAGGACCCTCCCCGAGTTGTATCAGTATGTAACAATGGCTGGGGAGAAAAGTCTCTGATTGGCTAATTGCTGACAGTGATGCAACCTTCTTGACTCTACTCATGGCAGAGTAGACGCCTCAGTGATGCGGCTGCCTGTGAATCACCCCGGCTCCTGGAAGTAACTCTAGTATACTCATTGGTTCGCATAGCTCAACACTAGTGGGACTCTTTCTTTGGCCTGTCATCCATGTCCTATCCTGGGTGAACAGATGTTTGTTATGTCTCTCTAGGACAAGTCACACAACTCACAGAGACACTGGTTGGTTTCAGGGCTATAGTTCAAATAAGGAGAAAATCAGATGGTCATCTTTACCTTTAACAAAAAGACAATAGAAGAAATTCAACATTCACTTTGGAAAAGTCTAGACAAGTACTCCGAGTGTACAGTAAAAACAAAAAATAGCTCATGCTAAAGGTGGAACCTCAAATCAGGTTATTTGTATTGAGAACATGCATGTTGTATTATTTTAATTATATTTAATATGTGGTATGTCATTCTCTCTAAATTATAATATAATAAAATAAAATACAAATGATATATCAGGTTAAGAGGGCTTTTAGCCTTTACAAACATCCCTCGATTTTTGAATATGTGAACTTATTTTCTAATGTACAAACAACTACAATCACTAAGAGAAAAGCCCATGGGATCTATTAGGAAAATAGACAGGCAATTCATAGAAGGGAAGATGTGAAGGCTGCTAATTGTATTGAAATACTCCACAAGAGAAAGTTACTGACCACCATGCTAATTAAGCCAATTAAAAATATAACAGTCTCTTATTTTTGGCCAGCAACCAAGAGAGGATGAGTACCTCAGAAAGTCTCTTGGTGTTGAAGCTCCAGGGTACAACCTTTTTAAAGGCAAAAGACCACACAGACCATAATTACATCAGTCTTAGTCAAGGGGCAGAATGACCTTGCAACATCTATTTTGGCAGACCATAGTAGTTATTTTAGATGCAGCATGCTGATTAATTTGTATTTATGCTTTAATCAGTTATTTTAGTTTATACCAATATTGATTATTTTGGTTAATACATGTGGACTGTGGCCATGGTTGTGGTCAATTCCAAGACAGTGTGTGGCTGTTGTGTTGGTAGAGGGCTGAGAAATGTCTAAGTAGACACAAACTGGAGTCAGGACAAGGTGGGTTACCTCAGTCACTTCGATACAAAGAAATGTGTTCTCAACATCAATGACATAAATTGAAACCACAGTGGAATGCTAGTAAGAGGGCTGATGGTCCTAGCTCAGCTTCTCCCTTTCCTTCCTCCAAGAGTAGGGTGGGCAGACAGCTAAGGGAAACAAAGGGGAACATTATTTACTGTGTGGGAATAACAATTTAAATAGGAAAGTGAAAACTTGAATAGCAAAGTAGAGACTTGGACACTTGGGTTTTCTAGCACTGTTCTGTTGGCAGGCTTTGGCATGCGGGCTTGGACACTGCTGGCAAATGTTACTGCTGGAAATCTCTCTGAGGGCTTTGGAGTGCCAACCTTAGAAGAACAGTTGGTCACAGGGCAAGTCTGCAGAAAGCAGGTTGGGACTTGAACAGCAAGAACGGTGATTCTGTTGTCTCTGGTGATTCTGAAGCTGGAGACCACTGCTGGGACATATTCTCATCTGCAGCCAAGGAGTTGAGTCTTGGATGATGAGTCAAGAATCTACCCATCTGCTGGTGCCTGTGGGTCAATTCCCGGAGGCTGGAGCACTGGGAGCCTGAGCAAGCTCACTTCCTGAGGCAGTATCCTCAGGAGTTAAGAGCTTTCAACAAGCCAGTCTTGAAGACAATCTTTTTTTCTCTAAAGAGCATAAGAGACCTGGCTCGACAGAGCAGGGAGTAAGCTGAGAGTCAGACTCGGGCATCTTCCTTCTTTTCCATCTTCAAGGAGCTATGTGGTAAGACAGACTTGGGAGCTTGACTTACCATATATAGCCAAGATGTGCCCTGATTGGCTGAACATGAATGCATATAGATAAGGTGTAAGCTAAGACCAATCCGGTGAGAGCTATTGGACCCGGTGTTGGAGAAGTTACACTGGCTCACCAAAAGTCCCTAGTTAGGTAAATGCATCTTGTTCTGCCACATTGGGGGTAGGGAGGCAGGTATTTGACTGTAGAAGGGAGTTCTAGTAGTTGTTATGGTTAAGCTCTGATCACCTTTGCATCCCATGCTGCCCTCGGATTCTCTATCAGGAGCTGTCAAGGTGATCACATTAGGGCAACAAACAGTCCCATCTCCTATTACTGTAGCTTGCAGCTTGTTCCCACACTCCAACTGGCTTGGATTTTATCCGGTTTACCCATATCCAGCCAGGGATTTCACTGACAGCTGGGCCTGTCATCAACCTAGACTGCCAGTGGCTTCTTGCCCTCAGAGCTTGAGATCCTGGCTGCCAGAAAGGTCAGATCCGGGATAGGGGACCCTCCTCCCCACACCACTAGCTTTACTGAGTGTTTGGCAAAATTCAGGAAGTTTTAATAAACTAAGTGCTAATAGAGGGAAGGAAGGACGGGTTTCCTGAGGGCAGGGACTTAGCTTGCTTTCCTCTGACTCTCCAGGGAACTGATCTGTGACACCCTGTGTAATTTTTCCCTGTGAAAGCTGGTTCATGCCTGTGTACTTGGTGATCCCTTCCATGCTGATTTGGGGATTGGACGAGTGACTTAATTCAAGTCTCTAACGGATTTGGAGGGTCAATGCTCTGGGGCTTACCTACTTTTGTTATGCTTTGGACTCTGTGATTACATGTGAAGAAGCACACCTTAGCCTCCTGATGATAAGAGACACAGTGCATCAGAGATAAGCTGTCCCATTGAAGGCCACAGGGATGTATGAGAGAGAGAGCTCCCTCAAACCCACAGAAGCTGAGGAAAGTCAGAGGTTACCACAGATTAGCACGTTAGTTAGCTCAGCTCAGATTAAAGTAATGGCTTGCATTGTTAGGAGTTAAACGATCATTTAAAAATGAATTTTTATTAAAGTTTTTTTCATGCAATGTCCTTTGGTCATAGTCTTTCCCTCCCCCAACCGCCATCTTGTCCATTTCACTCCTGCTCATCCTCATGTTTTCTCCCTCCTCTTATCTGTCTCTTTCTCTTTCAAAAAAAGGAAAAAGAAAATCAAAAGAAATAAGCTAGGGGGAAAAAAAAGACAAAAAATACCCATACAAACAAAAAGTGCACGAAGTAGCAGAGTCCATTTTGTGTTGGCCAGCTACTCCATGGAACCTACCTTGAAGTGTGGTTGACATACACAGTGACACTCCATCATTGAAAACTGATGTTCACTTTCCTAGCATGTATTAATTGCAAATGGCTTCTTGGTTATAAGTGGGACTTTGTGCCTACTCTCCCTTCTTAATGTTAGGATTTTGTCTGTTTTGCATCTGTACAGGTCTTGAACACACTGTTACAACCTCTTTGAATTCATCGGTCTTAACTGTATCTGAAGATATGATTTCTTTGGAGTCATTCACTACTTCTGGCTCTTACAATCTTTCTCCTTCCACTTCTCTACGGATCTCTGAGCATTTCAGGGAAGGGTTTGATGAAGACATCCCATTTAGGGCTTAGTGACTCAAAGCCTTTCACTCTCTCTCTATTATCCAGTTCTGGATCTCTGTGTTAATTCCCATGCACTCCAAGAAGAAGCTTCTCTGACGAGGGTTGAGAGATGATCTGATTCTATGGATGTAGCTGTATGTCATTAGGGGTCATTTAGTAGTAGGTTTTCCCCTAGGCTCAGGACCTATCTGTTTTTTGGTTCTCAGCCACATTAACCATGTCAGGTATGGGTTCTATCTCCTGGACTGGGCCTTAAATCTAATCAGAAGGTTGTTGGTTACTCCCATAACATTTGTGCCCCTGCTGCACCAGTATGTCTTGAGGGCAGGTTGCTGTTATAGGTTTCAGGGTGATATTAATGACTAGATGTCTTCCCTGGTCATGTGCAAAGTTCTGGACTAACCATGAACGTTAGTCCATTGGAGTGAAGCTTCCAGTTGGGCACCAACTCTATTCCTCCATGTTTTCTGACATAAGTAAGTCATGTCTTCAGCAATGGGGCCTCCCCAGCAGGTTATGGACAGTATCCAAGAGCTTTGGAAATAGCCTGCCATGTTTGGAGGAGTCTATGCAACCCCTTTGGCCAAGAACTCAATGAGACACGGCCCATTCTCAGCACCGGAGGTTTTACTCGATGTCACGTTGGGCGTCATCTCCCCCACTATATGGCGACTCCATTTCGATTCCTTTCATGCATGTATATGTTTTAGGATGCTTCTACAGTATCAGGTTTCCCAATTATTTTTCAAAAGGCCTTTAGTGTTTGTTTCCCTCCCCCATCTCCTCTTTTACCATGACCCCCCAGTCGCCTCCCCATTTAATCCTCCTATTCTAGTTTATCTTATCTCTTTGTAACACTATGATCTATTTCCCCTTCCCCTTTCTTCCCCCCCAACCCTTGACTAGCTACCCAGCCTCTGTGGTTATTTAGATGGAAGCACACATAACTGAAGCTTAAAAAAAGCTAACATCCTTATATAAGAGAAAACATACAATATTTGTCTCTTTGGGTCTGGGTTAAGTTACTCAGGATGACTGTTTATAGTCCCATAAATTTACCTGAAAATTTCATACTTTTTTAACAGCTGAGTATGAGTATGTATAAGCAAGTGTCTCTGTGGTAGGATGTAAACTCCTTTGGGTATATGCCCAAGTATGATATAGTTGAATCTTGTGGTAGATTGATTTTATAAAATGAAATCCATAAAATCATCATTCAAGGGTGTATACATATCTGCACCTTGTGGGCTGGTGGCCCTGATGGTATAAGAAACAGGTTGAGAAAGCCCTGGAGAGCAAGCCAGTAAGCTGCATTCCTCCATGGCCTCTGCCTCACATCTTGTTTCCAGGTTCCTGCCCTGACTTCCCTCAGTGGTGGACTATGACCTGAGAGTTGTAAGATGAAACAAACCCTTTCCACCCCAAATTGTTTTTGTTTTATCATAGAATTTGAACCCCCAACTAAGACAGTGTCTTACCAGCTGGAAAACTCCATTAAGCAATACTGTGCTCAAGTTCATACGGTCCAGTTACAACTATGGATGTCCACTCTTGTGGACAAGGTCTGCAAACACTGAGGGAAATTCCATGATCCTCCTGTATATTTGTAATTCTCACCTGCCAGTCGCTGGCTAACTCACCTTTGAACACTGAGGAGGAGACGAAACAGCCATTAGATGTATACATCCTGATATAATTTAGCTAATGTAGTCTGGCAAATTACAGGTCCTTAAAAAGAAATTTGGTTTGAAATGATGGTAGATCTGTTTTTTTTTTTTGGGTTTTTCAGGCTTTAAAAGTTTCACTTAAAAAGGGGCCCCCAGGAAGCTGGAGAGATGGGTCAGTAGTTAAGACCACTGGTCCTTCTTCCAGAGGACCCGGGTTCGATGACCAGCACCCACATGGAGGCTCAGAACCATCTCTACCTCTAGTTCTAGGCCATCTAATGCCCTTTTATGTCCTCTTATGGCACTGCATGTACATGGTTCACAGACAGACATACAGGCAAAGCAACTACACACACAATTTCAAGTAAAGGGAAAATTAAAAAAAAATGGAACAACAATATTTTCCTTGACAAGTCAAAGCTTTGTTCTGAGGCAACAAAGGAGTGGGTCTGTGAAACCAGGAGCCACACCCCGCGAAGGAGGGGCCGATGCGCTGAAAGTTTCACTGTGGCCATTTGCTATATATTATACCCAATGAACTGTCCCTACGGCTTCTACAGCAAAGGGACAAACATGGCCTTTACCCTTCTTGTAATTCTCCCCTAAGCCAGCTTGTTCACTGAGACACACTAGGCTTCTGGAAAAGCTGCTTCTTTTCGCTGTAACCAACAGGCACAGCCATGGAGACTAACCACGTGACAGACTGTCTTCTCATTTGGTAAGGAGTATCATTGATGTGAGGAGCAGGATAATGCATCCAGTCATTGCTGAGTAAAATTAAATTTCTCACTCAGGTGGCCACTTGGCTGTACTTACCAAGTTTCCAATGAAGTGGTTAATTCTAAAGTCTCTTTGATGAAAGGAAAGCTACAGAATATCTGCTTCATAAAAAGACGACAGTGTAATGAATTTTCCCAGGCCTGCACTCCCTTTGTGTAGAAAGTGTCTCCCGGGCACCCTCAGGGACAACATTTACAAGGCCAGCTCTATTCATAACTATACATTTCCAGTGCCCCAGAGGGCTGCAAAATGGCTCAGTGGGTGATGCGCTTGCCATGCAAACATGAGAACTGGAGTTCGGCTCCTCAGCATCCATTAAAAAAAATAGTCAGATATAGCAGCACTCACCTCCTGTAATAATAGTGCTGGGAGGTGGAGACAGGTTCTTGTACACACACACACACACACACACACACACACACACACACACA
>CABHPP010084117.1:14386-41126 GCA_902168425.1 Peromyscus attwateri | reverse complement strand
AATGTAAATTTATATCTGTCATACTGTATGTATGTTCTACTTCTGTTTAGGATATTCTGTATATTGATATATATTTAAGATTATTGTCATATTGTATATCACACTATACATTCCTACCTCTGTTATAAATATCTTGTGTATTGTCACAATTTTGAAGTCATTGTCCTTTACCATACATTTGCTTATAGACTGTTTACCTTGTTTACATGAAGCTTTAGTCCTTAGGTTATTTCGGTAGATAAGACTTATAGATTTATAGTCACCTATGCTTGTCATCTCTATAGTTACGTTAGTTAGGTTATCCAGATTTACAGATACATAGGTCAGATGGACAGGTAATCTCCAAACACTTCATAGACGTAGAGGATATGGCATTTAAATAACTTAGAATTCTGTTGACGTGAGACACAATTGCTCCTGGCAGCACCAATTTGATCCTGAGAGAACGTTGGGCTTCTAAGACATTTCCATTTGGAAGTTTGTCTTCTTGGCACAAAATGGCCTATTGGGCAACGAACTGCCCTTGCCTCAACTGCTGACAATACGAGTGCTGTCCTTCTGGACAAGTGGGACATAAGGAAAAGTGACTTCTGAACTCTGCCAAGACAGGGTAAGATGGTCTTTCAGAATTCCTGCTTCTGAAAATGGTCTGTCAGATACTCTAGGCCTGTAGCCAATTTGAATGCACCAACAATGCTGAGAAATATTAGGTGACTGTCCAGGCTGCCAGCTGTCTCTGTCTACTCTTGCAAGATTCCTGAAAGTTGCTTGCATCCATCTTCCACTTCTCAGGCATCATTATATTCCTTCTCAGGTCTTTGATGGGATTGAAGACTAGCAGTTATAGTTACAGCTTAGTATATATATATAATATCTTAGATAGAACATATTAAGTATTAGATTCAGGTTCTTTAGGATAGGACACCTTTTGGAATGATCTTTGTAACATGCCATTTACCTACGCTCTAGACTTCTCTGGATTTTAGTATGTGTTTCTTGCTTAATATTGTTCTCATTGGTTGTAGTTCCATCTTATCTAGGTCATTAACCCTCTTTACCCCTGGACAATATTTGATAACCTTTCCTTGTATATAGTCTTGTATTAGGTTAAAACCTTCTTATTTAGACAAAAGGGGGAGATGTAGGTGGGTAGCCATTCCAACCTTGATCTGGAAATTCCAACCCCCATTGAGACTTCGGTAACTGTCACGCCTACAAGGCGGGGCCAAGAGAGGACCCTGAAGACCCGAGATCCAGATGCACCGCTCTCTCTTGGTTCCTGGACCCTGGACGCTGAAGGTGGTCCAAGCAGAGTTCTCCAGAGAACACCGCCGGACAGCGCTATGTCTTCCCCAGACCCTGCAACCTACCTATCCCTTCATTTGTAAGTTATGCCACTAAATAAACCTCCCTTTTAACTACGTGGAGTGGCCTTAATAATTTCACCAATAGGTCAGGATACCTGGAGGCTGTCAGTGACTGGATGCTGGGGAAAGGGTAGCCTATGGCCAGTGAACCTGCAGTTCCCTGGCCTCAGCCCCCACATCTGAACAAAGGATCAACGTTGGAAAGGGCTGACAGACTGATGTCATTTCCTTAATAGATAATAGAAGTTTGGGAAGAGAAAACAGTGGGTCATAGCTAGGTTCCTAAAGTTAAAAAAAAAATCTGACAACCTTTAAATTAATACGCAATCCCCTTGTCCCAGTGAAGACCACTTTAAAACTCTTAGGAAAAATAATTCATTTGCTATATTTCTCCTATTTTACACTTTATTTCCAACTCTAATAATTTCTCAAAATTTAAATACCCACTCTTTTGCAATCTTTTTCATATATATGTATGTGTTGTAGCTATACACATCCCATGTACAGATACAAATTTGTGCTCACCTATATGATTGAGCACAATATCTCTTTCTCTCTCTCTCTCTCTCTCTCTCTCTCTCTCTCTCTCTCTCTCTCACACACACACACACACACACACACACATCACATGCATTTGAATATATTCCCATTCTATACATAAAATACATCCATCCTGCATATACCTATTCATAATACAAGATTATCCACATACATGTATTTCTACTTGTGTATATTTATAGTTATACATCTTCATAGATAGAAAAGAATGGAGATGAAAGTGATATTCTTTTCCCTATAGAAGCAGTAATTTCCCATTTGCTTATAAAGTTGAAATCCCTGGTTTATGAAATCCCTGTTTATGTGAAGGGAGAGCAAATGTTGGAATATACTAATTATGTATTTTACACCATACACAGGGTAGATGTACTTACAGGAAACATGGAAGCCTTTCCAGATGTCCTCAATGGCCATGAGGGGCTTGACCTTAACATGCTGAATTCCACCCACACCCCAGCCTGTTCCACATTGCCCTCGTCTCATGCTTTGCTGCCTCCTTTTTCTCCAAATGAAATTAAGGTACAGAAAATCTTCTGTTTCTAGGAACAGTCAGACACCTGTCTATCTTCATCAGTGAAGATTTCAGCAGTCTCTGGTCTATCATGGGATCCTGAGCACAAATGCCACAACCACCCAGGCATGAAACTGCAGTAGTGGGTGAAACAAATTAAAAATCTTTGAGAGATGAGTCTTGTAAGTGATGACTTGTTTAAATGTATCTTGCTTTTTTGACATTTGATAAAGCCTATCTTACCTCAAAACACAAAATGAGTAAATTACAAGTGTGTATAAGACATAAATGAACAAAATTGAAAATAGATATCTCTTAATCAAGATAGGAAACCTGAAAACCAAATATAAACATAATGCTAAAAGGCAAGAAGACATTTTGAGCTTACAAAAATACTGAAAACTTCTAGGAAGCAAAATACCACTAAATGCAACTGACAAATGGTGAATCTGGAAATACATTTGCAACAGAAACATAAAAGGCTCATTTTAGTAAACAATGATAATAGGCAAATTTGTTGAGGAAAGATAGCATCATGTTTTGGGGTGGGGTGCTGAGAGAATCCCAGAAGGATGGCTGTTCTTGGCAATGTCTTTGAAAGGGACACTGGGCACCAAGGAGAAAGCATCATGTCATAGTTCTCCTAGTGCATTTCAAAAAGCAGTCAATTTATTTGCTTACAATTTAAAATGCATCTGCCCTTTGCAAGTGTGGTGGTTTGAAAGAAAATGGCCCTCAAAGGGAGTGGCAGTATTAGGATGTTTGGCTTTGTTGGAGTAGGGGTGGTCTTGATGGAGGAAGTGTGTCACTGTAGGGGTGGAGTTTGAGGTCTCATATATGCTCAAAGATACCACCCAGTGTCTCAGTCCACTTCCTGTTGCCTTCTGATGAAGATGTAGCCAGTACCATGTCTGCCTGCACGCCACCATGCTCCCCACCATGATGATAATGGACTAAACCTCTAAAACTGTAAGCCGCTACCTCATTTAAATGTTTTCCTTTTTAAGAGTTGCTATTCTTCACAGCAATAGAAACCCTAACTAAGACAGAAGTTGGTACCAGAGACAGGGGCATTGCTTTAATGGGTCTGACCATGTTTTTGTTTGGAGGAATTTGGACTTTAGTACTTTGGGTTAGGAAAGCAGTGTAATGCTTTAAGTACTGCTTAATGGGACATACTAATAGGAACATGGAAGACAGTGGTGCTGATAACGATTTGAACTGTGGGGAATCAAGAGGTTTCAGAGGAGAAGAATGTTAGTATGTGGCCTAGAGAATGGTCTTGTGATATTTTGGTAAAGAAAGTGGCTGCTTCTTGCCCTTGTCTGAAAAGTTTGCCTGAGGCTAAAGTGAAGAGTTTTGGGTTAATTCTGTTGTCAGAGGAAATCTCAAACAGCCTAGTATACTGTCCTGTAGTTATTAGTGTTAACTCTGATGAAGATTTATAATGAAAAGGAGTAAGATGAGCAACTAAAAATACAAAATGTACAGATTGAGAAAAGGGCACTAGGAAGTGTAATAGAGCTAAATCCTGTGTTCAAGGAGAAAAATGAATTAAGAAATGGAATAAAGGGAGTGGTGACCTCAGGGTAAGATCCCACTGAGCCAAGTTTAAAGAAAATCTTAGAGCTGGGTGTGGTGATGCATGCCTTTAATCCCAGCACTCAGAAGGCAGAGGCTGGCTGATCTCTGAGTTTGAGGCCAGCCTGATCTACAGAACAAGTTCCAGAACAGCCAAACTCAGGCAGTGAAGAAAACCATGGAAACCAGAAAGCTGGAGATGTAATTAAACAAGGGGGCCATGTTCTAGCCTCAGCAAGCAGCAGAACTTAGCAGCTTCAGCCATGAGGTTCTGGAGTTAAGGATAGCAGGAAGGGGCTATGGAATTTCCCCCCTTAACTAAGGAAAGCTGCTGAGGCCAGGCATGTGTCAGGGGTGTCCCTGAATGGAAGCCCAGAGAGGCCATTGTGTGAAACTGTGAACTTGAAGCCTGGATTGGGTTATAGACCCCAAGATATTAGAGATATCAGAGCCATAGGATACCTGCCAAGGAAAGCTGCTAACAGGGAGAGGAACCAGGCCAAGAGAAAAAAGTGAGTTGCAGTCAATAAAGCTGAATGAAGTTGGAGATCTGAAGAGTGTTTTGACATCAGATATTGAGACACAGAATTTGGATTTTGCACTGTGGGTCCAGTATTTCCTCACTATGTTCCCTTCCCTTGGAACAGTAACATATATCAGGTGCTGTTATCTGTTGGAAGTATGTGATCTGTTTTTTTATTTTAATTTTATAGGGGATTACATTTAAGAAGTTGCCATGAATCTCAGAAGAGAGTTTGGAATTTGGACTTTGAAAAAAGTTTGAGACAGTTATAGACTATGGGGAATTTTGAAGTTGGACTGAGTGCACTTTTGCATTATGATATGGCTACAAGCCTATGGGGGCCAGGGAGTGGAATGTGGTGGTTTGAAAGAAAATGGCCCCCAAAAGGAGTGGCACTATTAGGAGGTGTGGCTTTGTTGGAGGAGGTGTGGCCTTGTTGGAGGAAGTGTGTCACTGTGGGAGTGGGCTTTGAGGTCTCCTATGTGCAAGCTACTGCCAGTGTTACAGTTCACTTCCTGTTGCCTTCTAATCAAGATGTAGCCATGTCTGCCTGCGTGCTACCATACTTCCAGCTGTCATGCTCCCTGCCATGATGTTAATGGACTAAATCTCTGAAACTGTAAACCACTCCCTCAATTAAATGTTTTTCCTTTATAAGAGTTGCCATGGTCATGGTGTCTTTTTATAGCAATAGAAATTGCTATAAAATATAATAATAAATAGAAATTACTGAGACAGCAAGATACTCTAGCCCCCAGGTGATGGTATGAGGAGGTGTTTTGGTTGGTGATAAGGATTTGGTTGAAAAGTGGGTTGTTTATGACCCTTATGAGATGCCAAATTGTCAGTGTTTCTATGCTGGCCCTTTGGCTTCCAGAATAGTAAGAAACAAGTGTCTGTGCTGTTATGACTGCCCAGGCTGCTGAGCTGCTCTGAGCTGACTGCTCCATTCCACCTGTGAGTTTCACCTCACAGAAACACAAACACATTGATGTGTGGAAGAGCATGCCTGGAGATACGACAGAAACATGCAAAATCAAGACTGTGTCTGTGCTGGGGAACCAGTCAGATGAATTATGTTGCACCATGTGATGGCCATGACATGACCTAGATGGCAGAGAGCAGGGCATAGCTGACTGGAGGGCATCTATATAGGAGGAGGCACAGAAGTATGCTTATGACGATGCCACGTTCTTGCTAAACGGTGTCAGAAAAACTGTTTTTCGTCTCCTTCCCTTTGCTTACTGCTAACAAGTGTGATCTGTGAGGATCAGAGTCCTGAGTGACATTAATCCTCTTCTGACTTCACCTTCCACAACGTTGGTCACTAAACCTCATAACACTGGCAATCCATGGGGGTCTGCTGCTGCCCTTCTAGGTCAGTGCATGGATAGCAAGGAAGAATTACAAGGGCCAGGCAAATCAGTAGCAGGCTCAAGAGACCAAAGCTCTGTCTGAGAGCCTCTGTTTTTGTATATACCCATGTGTCTGGGGTGCTTGTGCATATGTGCACACAGATGTGCTTGTGATGCATGTACACATGTGTTTGGACAATGTCTTGAACATGTGTATATCTGCACACATTTTTGTAAATGTGTTTACGCACAGGTTTTTGTACACGCTCTGCACATGTATGGGTGATATCATCCACTGTTTTCTTCTTATTTCCTGCCTTCTCAACCTTCTTTCATTCTGACATCAGCTATGTGGGGTGAAGATCTCTAGTCAAGTTTCCAGCCTGGACCACTGGTCTGCTATCTTCTCATTGCCCCAGACACTCAGTTGTCAGAGAAAGCTTGTCTGTCCAGGTGGCTGTCTGGGACTTGCTGTAGTGTTTAGGGCTGTGGCCTATCCACTCCCCTCATCCAGGTCCGGCAGGACTCAGGTTGAGTTTAGCCTTCTTTGGATCTGCAGACCCCAAGAGAAACCTGTTCTGATCCCTAGTGATGAACTGCTCTGCCGCACACAAGCTGCCCAGAAGTTGAGGAACCTGTGTAGCCTCCAGCCACATGGAAGAGCTGCCCTGCCAGCCTTCCCTGGCCAGGAAGAGGCCTCTTCATGCATGGACTCATTCTGCTGACTGGAAAAAGCAATTTGTCACATCGTGGGGAGCATTCCTGGTGGGTTGCTTGGGAGAATAATGTTGGTTTAGTGAAATACAGCCAGGAATAAAATGGAAAAAAAAATGGAATTGGAAGGAAAATTGTTTCCTATTGCTCATTCTGCAATCTGACTCTCTTTTGTTAATGCGTCCAGCACTTGATCATTCCTTAGACAGCCCCGTTTTTCCCTCTGTTCTCTCCTCCATGCTGCGTTCTGCCTTCCTCCCTTGGATCCCTCTTTTCTCCTTTGTCCCTCCTGTCTGCCTCCTCTTGGTAGGAATCCCAGGGCCACCGGGTACTGGGGCACAGCTCTTCCCCAGAGAATAGCCCAGGAAAGAGACTGGAGGAACCTGTCCCCATTTTCAACTCTCACCCCAGCCCTTGGCACTGGCCTGTGTACGCCAGTGTCTGACCTTGGGCGAGTAGCAGGTTGGGTCCTTACTACCTTGGGAAAACTGCCAGATTTCCTCAGCCCAGTGTCTCATGTGTGATGCACGTAAATCCTGGTTCAGCATGCGCCCACAATCAGTGCCTGGAAACAGACTAGCGCTAGAAGAAACTCAACATTGTTGTGGTGGGGTGGTGGGGTGGAGATTGCCCTGTAGGAGCTGGCCATGTGGAGAGGGCAGAGCAGGATGGTGGCACTCTTCTACCCTTTTCTACTTCAGGGGTGCCTGCCACCTTCTCCCTGCCCCTTCACATGAAGGGTTCAGATTTTTTTTGGGTCTCAGCATCAAGGTAGAGTTCAGCATAGGTACTTCAGATGAAGGTGGGTATTGGGTTGTCTCTGAGGACCAATTTCTTTAAGAAAAGAGCTAAGCAAAGAAAGTTTCACAGAGCAGCTCTGGGAAATGCAGTGAGAGGATTTGCAACATCTCGGTGTTCACCACTGGTATGTGTTTGGCGAGACTCTCATCTCAGAACAAAAGCTCCAGAGACAGCAAGATATGCCTGGGGGTGGACCTTTCCTGGTGGTGGATCCTGTTTTTGAGTTGGTATTATAACAGATTCCTTTTAGAGCCCAGTTCTGTATCACGAGCCTGGAGAACACACTTCCCTCCAGGAACATGGTGACGGCTAGACAGAGCTGACATGCTATGCAGCTTCATGGCACTTGGCTGTGTCAAAATTAAACTAATAACATCTGTTCAGGACCAAAAGGGTGTTAACCAATGTGTCTACTTGCATGCAGTGGTGGGAGGCAGTTCAGTGTCTTGGCTCTTTAAGCCACTGAGACCATAGATAAGGACCAATACACTAAATTCCTAAATGTGGAGCATTACATGCTAGCAGAGAAAAACTTGGGAAGATTTGCATGTAGGGAGCTCTCAAATACTTGCCCAGTTGACTTGAGTAGGTGGCAAATTACCACCACTAACCCCACAAGCAGAGCCAAGGCAGATGGCCCAGCGTGTGAGAGAACCCCTGCTGTATTGCAGATACTATCACTGGCATTGTCTATTCTTGTATTAAAGATGTAGACTGAGTGTGTCGCTCACTGGCATTGTCCAGGGTTTATATACCATGGAAGGTGATTTCATCTAGAAAATGGGTAAAAGTTTTCATCTCTTGGAATCTGGGTGATTTGGACAAGTGTATGTTCATCAACAAAACACTTGTCACCTGCTGCTGCTGCTGCTGCATTCATCTCAGGGTTGGTCACCAGGGACTGGTGACTTTTAACTTCCCAGCCCCCACAGCAACTAGACACCACCCAGCCTTCTTCTGGACCCTCCTGGTCGTGGCTGAGGACACAGGTCTGAAGTCATCCCTTTCTCCATTGCTCAGGCTTAAGAGGGACTATGCCACTGCTGTCTCTTTGAGAGGAAAGAGGTTGGTAGATGCTAGGGTCTGCCCCCCCCACATGGATTCTTGCCCTTGGGAAAGCCTTACCCAGGAGGCCGGCTGGTCATGGCAGCGCAGTGTACCTGAGCTGGAGTAGAGAACGCTGTCCTTGACCAGCACTGAGATGGCTCTCAGCATGAAGGAGAGGAACAGATTCAGGTGGATGTAGTTCCTGGTGCAGTGCAGCTTCCTGAAGAGGAAGAAGACAGAAGCCGATATTTACTTATTATCTAAGGTTTTTCTTCTCGTGAAGTTAACCATTTACTTAACTTCAATTATCACAGTATATATTTTTGTTTCCAGTTTTGCATCATGATAAGTATTTTTGCACATGAATGCTCTTTTTATTTTAGATTATTTCCTTAGCATAGTGTTCAGTATGAATATATAATGCAAAAGCCACCCAGGAGCTGCCTTGAGCCTGCAGCCAAGTGGGCTCTGTCCCCTGTATGGTCTGGGTTGCAGGCTGGGTAGAGAAGTGTGGCTGTCTCATTGTCTCTCTTCTTCTGTTGTAGCTTGTGCTTTTCGTGTCTGATGCTCCAGCTTTGAGACAGAGCCACAGCCATGACTTTACCCATTTCTCAGCCGATACTTGGCTTTCAAGGCTTCAACTCTGATGCATAACTTTCTATATTAGGTGGGAAACTGCTTTCCATAAAAATGGACTTTCTCCTCTTTATATTGACACCAAGGATGCACGGGGAGTTCCATGCATGGGGAGTTCCATCTTGGGTTAGGATCTGAAGTTGGTCTCCTTGTTACACAACAACCTGCCTCATCCCCTTCCTGACTGTCCTTTGTCAGAGGCTCACTGTCAGCTGAGGGTACAGGTAGATGCCTTCCCACTGACTCCCTTTTCCTGGTCATACAGGCTTTGACTTACCATTTGTCTCTCTCATGGCCCTGGACATGTTCTGACCATTCGGCCATGAGCTACCAGAACGAATGAGACTGAAATATGGCCAATGGGGGCTGATTTCAAATTTTATGTGATTTTAATTAATCTAGAGTTAAAAGCAAAAGTATCATGACCTGCCTTTTCTTTGCATACCATGTCCTTGTCATGGCAGAGCTGTACTTCACTTTAATAGATACATCATGTGTGTATCTACTGGTGCATGTGTGTGTGTGTGCACACATACTCGCACACTGTGGCAATGTCATGTGTATGTATCTACCCTCTAGTGTTACACACAAGTGAGACACCGATGTAGCAGAAGTTAATAGATTAATTCAGTTGGAGTTATTTTCTTTTCTTTGTGCAAATGGAACATTGGGATGTGTGAATTTTGGGGGGGAGACTAATCAGTTTTAATAATAATTGTGAAAAATCTTATTCAATTATTTGTGGAAATATGTTATTATAGTTGTAGGGTTTTTTTTCTTTATAAAATCAATATAGGCAAACCTTAGAATTTAAAGTGAAGGCATGCTACTGACATACGAGCACATGAAGACCATAACAATTGGATGAGGATATGCCACAGATTTTATAAACAGCAGATACTCCTTTCTGTGGTAGGAAGATTAAAAAACTTTTATTGGGTTAAAAATGTTGAGCTAATAAGGCAGAGAAAATTTTTTAAAAAAATCATTGAATTTAACAAGAACTTTCCAAAAGTTAGTCACCTGAAATCAGAATTAAAATTCCAACCAAGGAGGCCAGTGAAAACAGCGGGATAGGGGCCTCTGTCCAACCCTTCCAAGAAACCCCAAAACCTGGCAAAACTACTCAAATTGACCTCGTTGGAACTCTGGAAAATACTTAGAGTTGGTAGCTATATGGTCCCCACCCTAGGTGAACACACTGTAGGTCAGCCTCGTCTTGTCCTATGGCACATGCGCAGCTTAGTGCTATCCCAAAGGCCACAGCCAATGGCTTCTGTGTGGTCTCAGGAATTACATACAAATACAAGATACTGCTTTTTTAATTTTTGACTTCTAAGTTCATTGAACAACTGGTGCAACCTTCCAGAACCCATCCCGACAGAGCAGCAGCTATAATGAAAACCAAATAGATTCTGGCAGCTGCCTAAGGCCAACACTAACAGTTGAGGTAAATGACAGACATTCTGGAGCCTGAGAAGAAAGGCTGGGCAGGGAGGTTCTTTGGGAAACCAGGATTTTGAAAAGCTGTCATATATACAGGGGAATTTAGAGAACCTTCATACATGCTCTGGGCAGGTCACATGCTCCCAAAGAGCTTTCATCTCAGCTGATCTTTAGACTTAGCTTAAGCAAAACGTGAAGTCAAGGCAGAGTTGTAAACAGCCTGGCCAAGTGCTAGAGGAATGCTTCCAACACAGCCAAACTCCCCAGATGGGGAACACATTTTCTTTTCTTCCTGGTTTCCCCCCTTTGACTGGGGGTGTCTGAGGAAACCTCTATCAGTAAATAACTGACTGGTAGTGAGCAGTATATAGAGACAACACAAACTCTGCAAACAGAAAAGTTCAGAAAAGCCACTAAGTAAATAATTACAAGCTGGGCCTGGTGGCACAGGGCTGTAGCACCGCTACTCAGAGGCATGAGACATGAAGGCTGCAAATTCAAGACTTGCCTGGGACCAAGAGGGATTTCAAGGACTACCTGAATATTTCACAGAGACTCTGTCTCAAAATAAAAAAATAAATAAATGAAAGGGTTGGGCTATACCCCTATGGTAGACTGCTTGTTTGGCATTTGAAAGGCTCTGAGTTCAATCTTAAGGACCACAAAAATAGTAAAATAGAAAAAAATAGAAACACCTGTAACTCATAACAAAGGACAACAAAAATGAGAGACAAAATTTGATTTCCAGAGTTATCACATCATTTCATTAAAAATGTCCAATTTCAACAAAAAAGATTATAAAGCATTAAAAGAAGCAAGAAAGTTGGATTACTAATAGGAAAAAGAAAATAAATAAAACCTTCCCTTTAAAAATCACATGAAGTAGCCTTACTAGACAGAAGCTTAAAGCCAAATGCTTGGATATATTCAAAGAACAGAATGAAATAAAGAGAACAATCTTTCAACAAACACAGAATTTCAATAAAGAAATGAAATTTGAAGAAGTAACTAAATAAAAATTTTGGATTTGAAATGTGTAACTGGCATTAGAAAGTCCCTAGAGATGGCCAATGAAAATCTAGGCAGGCAAAAGAGAGATTCAGTAAATTTAAAGATCAAAGAAAATTACCCAGTCTTAGAAGTTTTTGTATAGCAACTTGCTCAAAATGGAATCATTTCATCTTGGAGGAGGCTCTTTAAAACTATGCAAGTAAACAAAACTTGAAAATAAACACCTCACAAAGTCTTAGGAAGTTCCTGAAACTTATAATATTCACAAGGACTCTCCTCAAGCAATTACAACTTCTGTGTGGAGGAGACTCCCCAAACTATTTAGCAGCCTGCAAATTGAGAAAAGGAACTCCAGGAATGCAGATTTTGTGAATTATCATTTGTGCTTGAGTGGGATTTCCAGTGATGCAGTAGTTTTTGAATCATTCATGTTTCTGGAGTAACCTGTTGTCCATACTGCTGTAATTAGCCCCAGTAAACTCACTGGTTCACTAATCTAGACTTGGGTGGAATCATTACTTTACTTTGGTCAATTGTAGGTTCTCATATGTGGTAAATAGATGTTTGTTCATGTCTCCACAGAAAAAATCAGACACCAGAAGCAGAATAGATGAAGAAAAACGAAGGAAGTTCCAAAGACATGGAATGCTACCCATTGCTTGCCCCTTATCTAAAAGTAACATGGTATTGTAAAGGACCTCAAATGGCCAGAACAACCCTAAAAATAATAAAGTGGAATGACTCACTTCTGGATTCCAAACTTTCTGGACACTGTGTGGCTCTGCAAATGGCCCAATGCTTCAGACTGAGAGACTTAAAACATCCCTCTGTGGTTGGTTGGCTTCTGACGAAGCCAAGAACATTTAATGGTCTTTTAAACTTGGTGTTGAACTGCTAGGTAGGACTTATGAGAGAATAAAGCTAGACTCCCATTTCATAGGATATCAAAAACTAACAGAAAATTAATCAACCACCAAAATACAAGAGCTAGAAATATAAAACTATTTTGGGTTGGAAAAACTTGGTCTTGGATATGACAAAGGTCTCTTAAATAGTGTGCCAAAAGCACAAAAAAATAGACAAAGTGGGCTTTGTCAAAATTTAAAACTTTAACATATTAAGTACATATTATCAAGCTTAAAGAAAACCTAAAAAAGGTAGAAAACATTTGTAGACTAGACTTAAAATAAAAGCTAGTGTCTATAATATATAAAAAGTCTTAAAATGTAATAAGAAACCAAATAATTGAATTAGAGACTGGGCAAACATGGGACTAGAGAAGATATGGTTAAAAAGCACATGAGGAGGCTGGAACAATAGCTTAGTTGGTGAAGTATTTGTTGCATTCTGTGTTAGGACCCAAGTTAGATCTTCTAGACCCATGTGAAAAAGCAAGGTGTAGCATCAGGGAGATAGAGACTAGAGGATCCTTGAGACTTGGGGCTTTCTGGCTAGCCAGTCTAGCCAAATCAGCAAGCTCCAGGTTCAGTAAGAGACTGTCTCAAAAACAGAGTGGAGAATGATTGAGGAAAATACCAGACATTGATGTCTGGCTTTCACATGCACACACATGCATGAGCTCTTACACACTTGTGCACACATAAATAGGTGCACATACCATGCACACAAAGTGCATGAGACCATCAGGCACCACTTCACACTCAGTCTGCAGTCATTTATTCTCTGCACCCTGAACAGTTTTGAGTATCTGTATTAACCAACATCCAGTGTGATAAGAAGCTTCTCTGGTAAGGACTGAGAACTGTACCGATCTGTGTGTAAAAAGAAAGTATTCAGAAGGGATCGTGCTAAGTGTCCATTTAGCAGAATAATACATAGTAGGTTCACCCTTAGGGCACGCTAGCTCTGCAACCGTTAAGTTCTTGGCTAGGTTTACAATACCAGGCATGAGTTCCATCTTGTGTAACAGATCTTAAATCCCATCAGAAGGCAATAGGTTACCCCCCAGTCTAGTATGCTTTATGTTGCTGTGATAAAATACCATGACCAAGAGCCCAGTGGGGAGGAAAGGGCTTATTTAATCTTACACTTCTAGGTAATCATCTGTCACTGAGGGAGTTCAGGGCAGGAACTCAAGGCAGGAACCTGGAGCAGAAACCATGGCTGGTTAGTGACTCACTTTCTCTAGCTTGTTCACTTAGCCTTCTTACATAGTCCAGGCTCACCTTCCTAGAGATGGTGCCACCCACAATTGGCTAGGCCCTCCCACATCAATCAACAATCAAGACGATTCCCTACAGATAGGGCCATGGGTCAGTCTGATCTGAACTCTCACAACTTCCTCTGCATAAGTGACTCTTGATAGTGTTAAGTTGACAATAAGCACTAGCTAGGAATCCATCGTAAAAAATGTGTGTAATAGTGAGTCTGAGAGGAGTTGGAGGTGGGGAGGGTATTGGATATAATCAAAACGCATTTTATCTATGCATGAAGTTCTCATAGAATATACTAAGACCATCTTAAAAAAAACCCTGAAATACCTGCTCCCACAAATCCCTCTGATCTTAAGAATGAAAGAGATCCAAAAGTAGATCAAACTTGGCAAATGAAAGTGCTATACGAACTGGATCTGTAGAACATGTCTAGATTAAAGCGGAGAGACATGAACTAATGGAAAAGACAGGAGAGTGCTAAGAAAATATGTGAGAACAGGTCAAAACGCCAAATACAAGTGAGGATGGTGTTCCAGGAGAAGAGAATGATGTGGAAGCATTTTTTCTGGAGGTACTAGCCAAGAAGTTCTGAAACTGATCAAAGACACCTCACAACCATGAAAAGAAGGACACAAAAGTAAAGACACTAAGTCAATGAGTGTAACCTGCAGAAAGCAGGTGACACAGGGAGAGACGTTGGAGGGAAAAAGACCATGCTTTTAGGAACAAGGTTGAGCCGTAGGCAACTTCTCAAAAGACCCAACCTTATCCTCAGTATTTAGAAATATCCTTTTAAAAAGCAAAGCATAATTATTGTTCTAGGCAAGCAAAAGGCTTGAGAATTCACAACCATGGGAATGTGACCAGAGGCAGTGAGGGAGACTCATGAGAAACAGGAGGATGACCCCAGCAGGAAAGAAAGTGCGGGGGGGGGGGGGGGATGGAGAGCAATATGTAGGCAAGCTAAATAAATACCAACCCAAAATAATAATGTCTGTGGGCTCTCGATATAGAATTAAAATTTACAAAACCAAAAAAAGGCATGAATGGTACATGGAGCTAAAATGTGATGTTCTTGAATTGACTGGTAAGTGGTAAAAAGCAGTTTAGAGTTAACTGCTATGAATAAGAGAATGTGTTGTGTGTTGTAGCCTGGCAGTTGAGGGAGAAAAAGAGAGAAAGAGAGGGGTGGGTGTGGGAGAATGTGTTGTAAATGTCATATTATAACTGAATGAATGAAAATAGAATCTATAACTAAAAGTATAAAAGAGAGGAACTGGAATAAAGACATTGTGACAGACAGACAGAAAACAAAGAGGAAGATTAGAACTCAAAGTTGGTGATAAATATGCTAAGTGTGAGCTTAACGAGGCTGCCTGTTAGTGCACTGTGAGAAATGTCAATCCAGTCTCAGTCGTCTACATGTTGGTAGCGAGTGTTCTCAGCACCCTTGGTTGAGGAAGCTGTCTCTGGTCCAATGCACGCTTTGATAACTTGGTCAAGTATTAGGTGGTATAGCTTTGTGGATTTATTTCTGGATCTACTGTTCTATTCACTTCAACTATGTGTCTGTTTTGTGCCAGTGCCATGCTGTTTTTGAATTACTACTGCTACCACTATTATTGTTATTATGGTGTTCATATGTTCAGGGGGTTGGTAGGTAGTGAGTTAGTGTAGCTGCTTTGGAAATCAGTGTGGGGCTTTCTTAAAAACTAAAATTAGCATAACTATATAACCCAGCAATACCATTCCTAAGTATACACCTCTCTTGGTTAGCTTTAGTTGTCAACTTGGCACAACCTAGAGTCATCTTAAGGAGAAACCTCAACTGAGGAATTACCTAGATCAGACTGGCATGTGGGCATGGTTGTGAAGGATTGCTTTGATTGATGATTGATGTGGAAAGGCCCAGCCCACGGTTATTTAAGAGAACGATCCAGGGAGCAAGGTAGCAAGCACATTCTTCCATGGTTTCTACTTCAGGTTACTGATTGAGTTCATGTCCTGGCTTCCCCCAATGATGGGCTGTGACCTGGATATGTAAGCCAAATAATCTTTCCTCCCCTAACATGATTTGGGTTATGGTTTTTAATACAGTAACAGAGTTCAAATTAGGACAAAATTGCTACTGGAGAAGCAAGGTTGTTGTGATAACCTGATGGTGTTTTTTTTGGGGGGGTGGGCGGGAACAGAGAGTGTTTAAATTTTGAGCTGGAATAGTGGTGAGGGTGCCTGAACTGGCCTACTTTGGTAATCAGATTGGTGAATACCCTAACTGTCATCACAGAGCCTTCATCCAGTAACTGATGGAAGCAGATGCAGAGATCCACAGCCAAGCACCAGCCAGAGCTCCAGGAGTTCAGTTGAAGAGAGGGAAGAGGGATTCTATGAGCGACGGGGAGTCAAGATCATAATGGGAAAATCTACAGAGACAACTGAACCAAGCTAGTGGGAACTCATGAACTCTAGACCAACAACTGTGGAGCCTGCATGGGACTGGACTAGGCCCTCTTCATACAGGAGACATTCGTGTAGCTTGGTCTGTTTAAGGGACCCCCTGGCAGTGGGATCAGGATCTATCCCTGGTGCATGAGCTGGCTTTTTGGAGCCCATTACCTATGGTGGGACACCTTGCACAGCCTTGATGCAGGGGGAGGGGCTTGGACCTGCCTCAACTGAATGTACCAGGCTTTTCTGACTCCCCCATGGGAGGCCTTACCTTTTTGGAGGAGGGGTTGGGGGTTGGGTTGTAGGGGAAGCCTGGGGGAAAGCGGGAAAAGGGATGAGAGGGGTTCTGTGGTCGATATGTAAAATGAATAAAAAAGTTTCTTAATAAAAAAGGAAAAAAAAAACAAAAAAATTTTGAGCTGGAAAAGCTGTTGAGTGTCCAGATGTTGGAGCATTCTGTGGGAGTTTGACCATGCTGAGAGAAATGTAATGGGAGGGAGCCTGCAGGGCTTCTAAGGTTTCAGAAGGAATTAAAGACTTCTTTGGGGCCATTTTTGTGATATTTTAGACCAAGAATCTATAGTTGCTGGTTCAGCTGTGGCTGAAGAATCAGCTGTGATTAGTAAGAGTCGAACACC
Organism: Peromyscus attwateri; assembly: GCA_902168425.1. Lineage (NCBI taxonomy): Eukaryota > Metazoa > Chordata > Mammalia > Rodentia > Cricetidae > Peromyscus > Peromyscus attwateri. The sequence continues at coordinate 24,316 of CABHPP010084117.1, read as the reverse complement.
ACTGAGGTGAACGATTGAGTGCTCATTAGGACAGGAGGAAAGTGTTTCCTCAGGCTTAGCACATAGGAGCTGTACTATAAGGTGGCTGAGGCTACATTTCAACTTCACAGTCAAAACAGGCGGTGTATAAGAAGTTTCTCACATAGTGCTGCTTTTGAAGGCATGAGAGAAATAAGATGGAGGGGGCCAGGAGAGCATCTGGGGCCTGGCACCTCCAAAGAGGCCATTAGTAAAGCTGTAGAGTCATTGCAGTGGGTTCTCAGGGGTGCTGCAGATGCCAGGGCTGTGGTATGTTCATCAAGGACAGTGGCAGGTGTGAAGTAGGGCCGGCTTGAGCTCAGCAGACAAGCTGTGTGAGCTGCAAACGGCAGCCGTGGAGAGTTGGCTGCCCAAACCCTTTAGAGCCCACGAGTGAGTCCCAGACATTGGACACCGAGCTGCGGAATTTGGCTTTACATTGTTAGACGTTTGGATTTTTCTCTGATCTGATTTCTCCTAGTCCCTGGTTCTTCCCTTTCAGAATAAGAAGATAGTTAACTTTGTTTGTTTGTTTGTTTTTCATTTTCAGGAGACCCCATTTGAGGGACTTTGGTTTTTTAAAGAGAATTTGGACTTTTAAACATCATAGAACAATTTAAAGACTGTGAGATGTTTTTTAAGTTGGACTGTGTTATTAACTGTGATGTCAACACGGTGATAAGAAAGGAAAAGCTATGAATTAACATGATGTGTCTGTGTTTCAAGTTGAGGAGAAGGAGACTTTCCTGGCTAGACTTCATTGTCCAAGAGGACACAGCTTAGAGCCAGTCACCTTAGAGAAGAAGCCTTTACTGAGGACTTCCCTAGATCAGACGGGCTTGAGGGAGGGTCCAGCTCCCTACTGGGTGGTACTGTCTTAGGCAAGTGGACCTGGGCTTTGTAAGACCGTTAGCCAAGAAGTGGGACCACAGTGTTCCTCCACGGTTCTGATTCAGGCTTCTGCTTGAGTTCTTCCCTTAACTTCCCTCCGTGACGGGCTGGAACCTGGAAGTTTAAGCCAAACAAATGGTCTCCTCCCCTAATTTGATCTTGGTCAGTTATTTTTTAACCACAGTAACAGAGGTAAACTAAGGCAGTATTTGAAGGACTGTGAGTGAGCGTACCACAGAATTACTTGCATATCTGTTTATTGTGACTAGTCACAGTGGCCGAGTGTGAATCCGTCTAGGTGTCCATCAGCTGGTAGATGGATAAAGAAAATGTGGTTTATGTATAATGAACAGTGTCGCCTTTGGGGAAGAGGGTGTTGTGGACAAAGGTGACTCTGGAGGGCTTCCGGTTCTGGCAGCGCCCTGTGTCTTCAGCCAGGTATTGTGTTTACCCATGTTCAAGTTGAGCAAGGACACATCCTCTTTACTGAATGTCCATGTTACTGAGTAGTGTTTGGTTCAGCACATGAATTGCCTGGCTGGCTTTGTAGTATCTCAGCATGCTGTGGGGTTGCGGAGACCTCAGTACAGTAGCAAAGTGATTTGTGATTCTGACTGGTCAGGTGTATATACACAGCAGGCATCTCTCTTCAGCATCACCTTCTCCTGTGAGTGTTATTCTGCAACCCTCATGGCTTCTCATGTCTCCAAACCCCCATTCCTTTCCTTCCTCCCTCCTCACTCATCCCACTTTCCATACAGTCGGGATGCAGGGTTGGGCCATCACTGAGAGATCATTGTCCAGTGTCACTCCAAGTGTAGATCTGATAGATGTCAACTAGTGTGGCTTCTGGATAAGCAGAACTGTGGTGGCTCACTCAAGGTGTCCGGGGCAGACTTTGTGGACACACGGCACTTAGCCGTGCTGACAACCTGTTTGTACAGGCTCTGCCCTCACCAGGTCTTCAGCCCTCAGGTATCTAGTAACTGCTGGTGGTTGCTTTGCCTGGTAAAATTTGGGATGGTAAAACTCACTTATTGGATGTGGCATGGAATGAAATACCCGTGAGATACAGTTTAGCAATTTCTGTTGTTATGTTTTTTAGATCACAGCCGCCATTCTGTGTTGATTCTGGTACACAGCAAGGCCTTTGCGTGTGTTAGGAAGGTCTATACTGCAATCTGGGACTTGATCGAGGAATGAGCTGCTCCATTTCTCTGTGTCAGTTAAGAATTTGGTTACCCAATGTTTTTGTTTTGCTTTTCTAAAGGCATGTTAGGGAGAGTAAATGTTTGGCAATGACAAATAATCTCATTTTCCTTCCAGATAAATTAGGACAGTGAAACATGTTGTTTTCATATTAAAAATTTTAGCATCGCCTTATCCTCAGTTTTCTACGGAAGTGTTCCAAGTATCACTTCTGACAGACAAGAGGTGGCGTGAGCCAGAGGCTCTGAGATGTGGGATAAAAATCCCCCAAAGTGACTGGGCTCCAGGTTCTGTACCTGGCATATAGCACTAACAGCCACCAGCAAGATGACTGACATCCAGGGCAAATGGTTCTTTTCAACCAAAAAGTTCTGAAACATGCAGGGATTGTGTTCACATCTAGACGATTAGGTATGGCCACCCATGAAACAAACTATTCCAGATTCTCTGGAAGGTCAAAATCACCCATGTGAAGTTCCAAAGGCCTTTGGCTTCGCTGACAGTTTTACAATTGCCACGCTGTAAAATGCGAAGGGGCTGAGGTTTGAGAGTGGCTTGTTCAATATGGGAAAACAAATAGATGCTTTCCAGTCTACTCCACAGTGGCTTATTTCTCTTGGTTTCCTTTCTTTACATTTTTCTCTTTTGAGATGTAAGAACACAGAGATAACTTAATGAACAGTAATATGCCAGTCGTGCTAACATCCCTGGAACAGGAAAAGTGCAAGTCAGCTATGGTTGCTGGGCTTCTAAGCTATATCCTCCAGCATGCTCAACTCCTTCACTGGCTATTGTCAGAATTTTCCCCTTGCTGTCAATGACTTTATTTCACATAGTGGCAACACTTGAGCTTGTCCCCGGCAGAGAGAAGACAGAGGTGACAGGAGCTCTGTGACTCACTCACGTCAAATGCTCAGTGTGATTACCCATAGGGCATATGCTTTTCTATAGAGGGATTCTCCTGTGGACCAAGGTTCTCAGCTCCCATCCTAAACGACCACTGGTCACAGCAGAGTCCTAAGAAGTGCCCAGGTGGTGATGGGGCACCATCCAACCTCACTACCAGAAGAAGAACAGGCAAATAGAATTGCAGGGCTCCTGTCTTAGGTTTGTACTACCCAAGCCCTTCCAATCTACAGCACTCCAACTTCAAGGACTCCTCTGGAGTGCCCTAATTAGTATCCACATATTATAGATGTACATAGGGGTTGTACAATTTGTCCAAGGTCACACAGCTACAAAGAGGCTAATCAAGATTTGAACTCATTCAGTGATTCCAGCCTTCAAGTTCTTAGATACAATCCATCTCCATAGAGCACCCAGAAGCTTCTGAGTGACAAGGACAAAATCATCCACTATTCATAGCTCCATGTTTTTGCATAGCACCTAATTGTTTAATAAGTGATAGCTGAGCTAAAGGACAACATTACCTGCTTACATCAGATATGCAAAGTGTTTACATAAAAATAAAGTGTCAGCAATGTATTCCTTGCTAGCTATCTCCAAGGGTACTCTATTTACTTATTTATTTTTGTGCATATGTGTAACTGAGTGAGTTTATGTGTACTATGTGTGTAGGGGATCCAACAGAGGCCAGAAGAAGGCAACAGATTCCTTGTAACTGGAGTTACAGGTGGTTGTGTGCTGCAATATGGATGCTGGGAATTGAATCCTAGCCCTCTGCAAGAGCAAGTGCTTTTGAACTGCTGATCCATCTCTCTAGCCTGAGGGTGCTCTATCACTTGGCACATGGCTCCAGGTCAGGAGTCTAACCCTCTAAGGTACTAAAAACCTATAGGTAAGCTTGCTGGTCTCTTATTGTTTGCAGAATTGCTCAGTTTTGCTCCTTACCTGAAGAGGCAGATAATTATGCTTCCTGTTGTAAGAGACATCAGAGAAACACTGTAGCCCAAGGTATAAATGGCCTTCACCAGAATGTAAAACGTGATCTACAAAGAAATAAAAAACACATCTGTAAGCTGCTAGCCAAATTCACAGTGCAACAGGACATTCTGAGTTCCTTCCTAGTTGTAAAGTACTCTCTCACACAAGCGGAGTGCAGGAAGATAGGAGGCACAGCCATTTTTATAATTCTACCTCCATCTTGAGTCCAGATGGACCTTCACTTTTTGAACACCTATCTTTTCTTACAAATCATTATAAACATGATTTTTGCAAAGAAATATTTCAAAGGGAACTGTGTTGGCTACCATCAGGGCCAGGAAAAAGGAAGGCCAATATGAGTGGAATTTGTGGGGTCCCTTCAGTGGAGTAGGAATGTGACAGTCTTCTGGGAGTGCGTTTCCAAACAAGACCAAGTGGACACACACATATTAACTCATGGAAAATAACATGGCATCAAAAGTACATGACCAGTTACACAGAGGATCTCTCCTTACAGAGTGGCTGCATTTTGCAATTTTTATTTCTGACACTTAGGTTAGTAGGCTTCATGGTTGAAATGTAAAGTTGAATTATATTGTAAAATAAAATAAAATAAATCCAAAAAAAAAAAAAGAAATCTAACATCCATGTAATCATCAGATATGGGACAGAAGGCCCATAGTTACTGCTGTAGAACCACTGGGGACACTACAAAAACAGGGGCTGTGTGTGTGTGTGTGTGTGTGTGTGTGTGTGTGTGTGTGTGTGTACAGTCATTGAAGAGAAAACCAGGCACTCACAGGACACTCAGATAGGCTGCACACCCTACAGGCTCCAAAGCCATGCCTGCTCTGCGCTCTCTGGTAAAACTAATCCTTGTATGAAAACAGAATATGCCTGTTCATGTAGGGTGAATTTTATACAATAGACATAACTATGGCTACTGAACCTCATAGTTATGGTACAATGAAGACTTCTTTCAGGTATGGTCGCACATGCCTGCAATCTCAGGACTTAGGAGGTAGAGACTGGAAGATCAGGAGTTCAAGGCAGCCTTCACAGCATAGAGATTCTGAAGCAAGCTTGGACTACATGAGGCCCTGATTAAAAGTGTTTATAGTAAAATATAGAAGGTTTGCATCTTGCTACCATACCAATCTGCTAGGCAAGTTGTATCCACTGATGCAATAGTGTCATGATCATTATGGGGGAACCAACTACTTCTTATTGGTTTTGAAGTCTTCTCCACAGGAGGTACTGTGCACCTCGTCAAGAGTGTATGACTTGGGAGACCGTAAGCCATAGTGAGGAACCCCCTGGTGTTTCACTAAATGGTCGTGTTGCCAAACTGCCTACTAAGTATGCTTTTTGCCATAGATTTGTGTTGCTCTCAAGATTTGTCAGAGAAGCTTCTTTTTGCAATGGGTAGTGTGGTTAATGCAGAAACTCCTAAGTGGTCAGAGTACTGAGAACAAGTAAAAATGAGTATTCAGCTGTAGATGGGTCATCTCTATTTATTTCCATCCATCTAAGGGAACATTGAAAAAGAGAGGTCAGAAAGAATGTAATAGCCAGAGAATGAGTAGGAGAGTTGTGAAATACTGACTTCTGGAAATTACATAGTTGTTGAACACATCAACTCAAAGCAGATGTGGTTGCTTGCACAAGCCTTGCAAAAATCCAAGCCAGCCAAAATTCCAGCATGGATTGGAGAGGGCCCCTAGGCCACACCCTAGTGGTGAAGCTATTGGTAGTTGATGGCTGTGGACGGAGGGAGTCACTTTTCTTTGGGGATATGGATGCTAGTAAGCTAGCTGCTCATGCCCAGTGCATGGTAACACACCTATGCACATGTGGTCAGCATTAATTTGGCTCAGGGGCTGCTGCTGCTGCTGCTGCTGCTGCTGCTGGTGATGATGATGATGATGATGAAAACCAGAAAACACAAAGTTGGAGGGGAGACATGTCAGGGTATACTGGAAAAGTTGGGGAGAGGTTAGTAGGGATGGATATGATCAAAATATATTTTATAATGTATGAAATTCTTAAAGAATAAAAACAGTATAAAAAGTTATGCAGGGGTCTGTTAGGTTTGCTCATAGTAATGTTACAGTCTAATCATGTTTGAAAGCATCACCCTATTAATGTTGAATTGCAGGAATTCTCCTTGTTGGTACTAGGTCAAAACATAAAGTTCAGGTCACGGAAGAGCAGAGAATAGAGGAATCCATACAACCCTCCTTCATCTGCAGGGTGGTCATCATTGCCTCACCTCTTCCTTCTCTCTCCTCGCAACCCTCTCAAACTTCATTTTCCCATTCCCCACCTCATCTTCACCCTTATCTTCCTTTCCATTTACATTCACAGAGATCTCCTCACTTGATTCTCCTTCTCTCCCCCCATTTCCCGATCTGTCTGTGCCCTCACGCCTCATAACCCTCATCGCATCCCCTCTCTGCTTGCATCTCCTCTAGTCTCATTTCACCGTTACCCCCTCCATGTCCCCTCATTCCCATCTCGTTTATCTTCTGTCTTAGTTACTTTTCTATTGCTCTGAAGAGACAGTGACCAAAACAATTTATAAAGGAAAGCATTTAACTGGGAGCTTACCTACAATTTTAGAGGGTGAGTTATGACCAATGTGGTTGATATATTGTGCACCCCAATAAACTTATCTGGGGGTCAGAGACAGAACAGTCACTATATTAAACATAGAGGATAGGCAGTGGTAGCACACGCCTTTAATCCTAGCATTCCAGAGGCAGAGATCCATCCAGATCTCTGTGAGTTCAAAGCCACCCTGGAAACAGCCAAGCATGGTGACACATGCCTTTAATACCAGGGAGTGATGACAGGAAGCAGAAAGGTATATAAGGAGTGAGGACCAGGAACTAGAGCCTTTTTAGCCTTTAGGCTTTCAGCAGCAGTTCAGCTGAGATCCATTTGGATGAGAACTCAGAGGCTTCCAGTTTGAGGAAGCAAGATCAGCTGAGGAATTGGCGAGGTGAGGTTGGCTGTGGCTTATTCTGTTTCTATGATCTTTCAGCATTCACCCCAATACCTGGCTCTGGGTTTGTTTTTATTAATAAGACCATTTAAGATTCGTGTTACAGACCACTGTGGTGGGGAGCATGGCATCCGGGAGGCATCAGGCAGGCATAGTGTTGGAGCAGTAGATGGGAGCTTACATCTTATCCACAAGCAGTAGGCAGAGAGAGAGGGTGAGACTGGGCCTGGAATGGGCTATTGAAATCTCAAAGTCCACACCCAGTGGCCTACCTCCTCCAACAAGTCTACACTTCCAAATCCTTTCTAAATATTCAATCAGCTGGAAACCAAGCATTCAAATACGTGATCCTATGGGGGCCATTCTAATTCAAACCACCACACCTTCCTGTATACATCATGATCATTTCCCTGTAGCACCCTGTTTGGTCAGTGAATTGGCTACTTTTCTATTGTTGTGATGAAACATCATGACCAAGCAGTTTCTAGAAGGAAGGGTTTATTTGGGTTTCTGGTTTCATAGGGATAAGAGTCCATCTGTGATGGAGAAGTATGGAAGTTAGCAGTGGACATGGTAGATGGAGCAGAAGCTGAGGGCTCACATCTTTAATGGCAAGCATGAGGCAGAGAGAGCAAGGTGGGAATGGCACATGGCTTTTGGAACCTCAAAGATTGCTTCCAGTGATATTCTTCTTCCAGTAAGGCCACACCTACTCAACCCACCTGAATAGTGCCACCAACTGGGGACAATAGGACCATCTCATTCAAAGCGCCACAGTCAGGTTCCTTTCTCTGAATTCTTTTGGTGCAAACATACTTAATAAGTTTACACTTGATTATATTTGTCCTTATGTAGTGCTTCTAGAAAACCTGCTATGATTAAGCAGCCCTTACCTCAGCTTTACCTCCTTACCCTCATCTGGCCCATGGTAGTTGGCAAAGCAGAACGCTGGTACTAGTATGGCCTCTTAGTCCCTCATGGCGTCCTGTCTGGGAGGTCTGCAGAGGCCATCCAATGAGCTAAATCAGGGCTTGGGAGGGTTGAGCTTAGAGCCCTGTTATCATGTAAACACTCTACACTGGTGCTGTACAGCCTCCCACAGCAGCTACCCGGGACACACCAGTCTTCCCTGTTGGTGTGGGAATGTGCATACATCATATTGACTGAAGGGGCTGATGTGGCAGGTAGCCAGGCCTCCATCTGGAGAAGCAGGATGATGACAAGGAAAACAAATGTGCAAGTTTCTTCTACCTAGCCAATAAAAACAACGTATTTTGGTGACAAGGGCATTTCAGCATAGCTGCCTTCAGCACAAGTATCACAAACTATCAGTAAGCCAGAAACCTGTGGAAGTCATCATCCCTTCTGTACCCGAGGTTCCAAGGCTCCACTCCAAGGTAACAAATGAATATTATCTCAAAAAAAAATTGTGCCATTCATTCATGATGTGAAAATGGAATAACACACACACCTGGCTAATCAACTATGACTTTGAGGCCAATATATCCATTCCTTTTATTCACCCAAGACACATCACCAAGTGCCTGCTGAGCCATGGATGTCAGTAATGCAAGCAGACAGGAATCAGCGTTCAAGGGACCTATGCTTGGGAAAGAGACCAAATCCAACATCCAGAATGGCTAGAGGAGCTGCATGGTATGTTACAGGCTATTATGGAAAGTAGGAATGTAGAACAAGGTTCACACCAGCTGCACTGGCTGAGGCCAGTTACAACCATGACATTGTGGTTAGGGTTGGGAATGGGGAGGAATCTGGCAGAAGGAATGGCCAGTGCAAAGGCACTCTGGCAGAAAGGGATGGCAGGAAGGTGCAGGTCACACAGGCTGTGAGGACATGAGGCTGCAGGAACAATAAAATCTCACTGCATCTCGGTGGAGTGGGACAGACATGGAGCACAGACATGTGAGGCTCTTTCCAGTGGTGAGTGCTTGTTCCAGTGAAACACTGTGGACAGTCTGAATAGTGATGAAAAGTATTCAGAGGCTAACAGATGGTGATATGAAGGCAAAGACAACAAGATTTCCCAACAGAATAGACAGAATGAGAGACAGGGGATCCAAGGGACTTGGTGGAGCAGTTGGACCACAAATGGCATGGACCACGAAGCGGGGGCAGGAAGCGCCATGGCTATGTCTTCTCCCCTCATGTAGTCAGAAGGACTCCTCCTCAGCATCTGCAGAGGTAGCTAGAGTCAGAAAGAGGCCTGGATCAGAGTTCTCAACAGGAGATGGAACAAAAGGCTCTGAGCCTGGGTGTTTATTTACTAAGAAATTTAATGAGAAATGACAGTGCTTTTGAGGAGATGGTAGGGTGGAGAATGGGTGAGCCCATCACCTAGTGAGTGAGGTTGCAAACAGACAGACATGAGGATCCTGCAGAGGATGGGAGACCACCTTGAGCCTGATTTGGGGAAAAGGTGGCTTCTATCTCAGTGGTGTGTACCACCTACGTGGCTGTAGATCTGGGCCCCTGGCTAGGCTGAGCGTTCATTCTGACCTCACATCAGTCCATGGAGAGTTTGAGCCAGGACAGGAAAGATGCAGGTCACTAGGGGCCGAGGGTCAGGACCCCTGTTCTGTCCCCACAGTGGGATGGAGATGCGAGATGGAGGCTGCGGAGCTCTCTCCAGTGCCCTTATTTACTCTCTTCACAGCTTTGTCTATGCCCACTTGAGTTCATCCTGTGTGCACGGGAATTGCCAGCAGTCCTCATGCATACGATAAAATTTCCGACAAACTGAAATCCATACAGAAAGAACATCAAGTGAGGAACCTTGATGGCCAGGAGAAACGTTAATAGTAGAGCACTTGCTCAGTATGAATAAATCCCTACATTCCGTACTCAGCACTGCCGACACACACACACACACACACACACACACACACACACACACACACACA
>CABHPP010084117.1:0-14376 GCA_902168425.1 Peromyscus attwateri | reverse complement strand
ACACACACACACACACACACACACACACACACACACACACACACACACACCAAACAAACAAACAAACAAAACAAGTAAAATAGCTCCACCTCAACACTAATCAGAAGACCCAGGACAGCACAGAAAGAAGCTCTGACTACTTCGGACCACTCTGCACCCCTGTGTCTAGAAGCTGTCTCTTCTACCAAGGCCCCCAAGGCCCTTTGCTGAAGTCCCAATTGTCCTACTGGTCCACTGGAACTTTGGGCTCTGGACACCTGGGTTTCTCTGGTGCCTCAGCCCACCTGTCCTTCTCATTACAGCCACATTGTCCCTACAGAGTTCCCAAGGCCCTGGGTGCCCAGTGGGCACCAGTACATGGTGTTTGGCCAGTGAATGAAACATGACCCACAAATTTGGGAGCTGTGAGGTTTGGACAATTAGTGCAGCAATCATTTGGCTCAAGGATCTGAGATGAAACAGCTGTTGAGAGTGAGCAGGCCTTGGCTCTTTACTGTACTCAGGGCTCTGGAGGCCACCGGAATAGACAGCCTTGCCTGATGGTGTCATGGACCATGCTGGTGTTTTGTCTACCTCACATCTCTCTCTAAAACCTGACTGAGAACTTGATCTCCAAAGGAAGTTCCTCATATACACTTGGAAGGACTCAGGTTCATTCTGGTTAACGCTTTGTGAGAAAATTAAGTAGGCTAGCCTAACTCTGACTTAGCTCAGGTGATCAAGGTGAGCATACATTTCAGTGTGGCAAATTAAGGCATTAGGTAAGATATTTGGATATTCATTTCTGCCTTATTAAATCTTAGCAGTAAACCATGATTCCATGGTAAGGAACGTTCAATGCTTTCAACCCACCTCTTGCTGGGTGAGGCCATTAACATTAAATTAAAGTTAAATAAGGTTTAAACTTCAGTTACTTGGTTACACTGGCCACATTTCAGGGCTCCAAGCTACAGTTGCCAGTGGCCTAAACCCTGGACAGACTGAGGAAGAGTTTTTCTATCGTGGCAGAAGGCCTGAGGCACAGCACCCAGGAGAGTGCATGCTAGACACCCATCCTAAGTTGTTAGCTGGTTCTCATGAAGTGCCACACCTCCAACCCACCTGCACTGGACTACCTACGGTCGCTGCCTCTGTCTTGTGTGTCTTCACATCCCTTCCTGACCTGGAGTCTCAGAAGTCACACTGGTTGCAGAGCCATCTCTTCTCAGATACAGCCCCAATGCCACAGGACACTGGTCTCAGGACCTCCACCTCTTCCTCCACAGCACTTTCAGCAAGGAAGCATGATCTCGGTGTGAGTATCTACATGGCCAAAGACAATGACTCCGGAAGGGCTGGCCCCTTGCGGGAAGTGCGGGAAAGGGCCACACAACAGGCTCACAAATGCACGAGTGTGAAAGCAGTGGTGGGAATTAGAGGACGGTAAAGGTTGACACACCAAGACCTGGACCACTGAGGAAAGTAAACAAGAGGACGTGTGCTCAGGCGTGAGATAACCAAGCTAGACGGACGTGAGGATGGCAGGGCTCTGGGCCAGGGCAGGCAGGCTACCTGCCCCCCCACAACCCCCAAGCTCTTCAGGGACATATGAAAGGCACCACTGTTCCTTCTTATATCCTGGTTTATATCTGATGTCTTATTCATTGTTCCTTCTTACATCCTGGTTTCTGACGCAGCTAATCGTGACAGACTAAATTGTAAGTAAGGTTGGCTTCTAACAAGAAGCCTCCAGCTGGTTTAGGAAAGAGAACCCAGACCATCCCACAGACAAGGAGTTTACTAAACAAATGCAGCTACTTCTCAGTGGCTGTGAGAACAGAGAGGTTTAATTCAATTAGTAAGATTTCAGACATCTGCCAGGTTGCTGGTACCAACACCAGTTAGTGACTAACAGCTAGCAAACAGTCAACAATCAACAAAGCATAAATCAGAGATGGACAAAGCGGGTGTCCATGACCCTTAGCTGGGTGGGAGTACATGAACAGAGCATGACCATCTCCTGGCTGGGTCAAGAGGACATTCATAGAGTGTGGGTCCTCCATTGGCTGAGCCATGATAACTTAGATAATTAATCAATAGATTTGTCCAGTTTCTGCCCTGGCCCCACAAAAACTCCATACATAAAGAAGTTCCAAACTTTTCCTTTTCTTGGAAACCCCTCCCAAACTTGGGAGTGTCTCTCAATTGTCCTTAATTTATCATTTCCCTGTAATCTTTATTGATAAAGCTTACTTCAGCCTTGAATACTCCCAGCAGAGCCCAAATTTTAAAATTTCATTAGTGTGAGTCCATAAACTCAGAACCACTGTATCAGGTTGACCTTTGGTGATTGTTGGATGTCTGGTACCTTAGAACCCTGGATCAAGCAGAACTAACAGGGCTGGGAAAGTCCCATTGTACTAAGAAACCCTTGTGGTCACTGACACATAGGTCTAAAAATGCGTGATTTCCTGTTAGAACCCCGCAGGAGAAGTGCAAATGGCAAGAAAAGGCTAAGAAAGCGCACAGGCAGCAGCTAAGTCTCTCGGGCAAATTCTGGCCTAGACTTTGGAAGAGAACGTTTTCAAAGCCCTGAAGTTAGGTCTTTTTGTAGATCTGAAATCCTGCTGCAGCAAACAGCAGCAAAAGATGGCTCTGTGAGTTTAACGTCATATGTGTCCTCTAAAAGGAGGCAGCTGTGACGGTGCCACGAAGCAGTGGCTTTTGGCTGAGTAGAGTGTTGTCAAACACGGGGTAAGGAAGTGGCTTCCTCTTTCAGAGGCTTGACCCAGAGGGCCCAGGGTGACACTTCACACAGGAGAGGTGATTATCCATGGGTTCACAAAGACCTCTGTGAGAGACCACGTATGTCTGCATCCCACTTGAGGATGCGTTACTGTCCCCTCCACGGTTATAATCGGTACTCAGTATGCCACAGTGACGGAAGTGAGTGTTGAACCCAGGCTCCGTTAAAAAAAAAAAAAAGGCAGCCACTGTCTTTTCATATGATTTGTTTCTCCTGATTAAAAATTTTCAGGTCTGTGTTGACAGAGCCGTCAGCCTGAGCTCAAAATTCTTTCTTTGAGATCTCCAGCCATTCCAAACAATGGACTTCTGATCAGGGTAAGACATGCTCTTGCAGCAAAGGAGACTTCCTGTGGTATCTACAACTGGGTCTGTGTCCAGCAGCTAGTGTCCAGGAATGACAAGACGTTGGCTAACAGCCAGAAGAAGGAAACACTGATTAAAAACACAGAAATGGGAGGACCAGAGAGTCAGCTCTTTCCTGAAAGCTATATTCAGCAGGCTTTTCTTTTCATTTATCAATATGTAGAAACATCTAGAACAGAGCTGGTGCCCTGCAATACTCGACAGATGTTCCTAAAATGCCAGAAAGCAGTTGCCTTTGTAAGCAGTCTACAACAGCACTGTTTTGGTATAGGGCAACACAGTGGAAGTATTCATGAAATACTAAGACACGAAAACGAGAAATGAATACACGATGTAGTTTGCACATAGTCACACATTCTAATTAAAGCACACGTCATGTATAGCTTTGTGTTAACAATGCCAACACCTCCAAGAACTGGGTAACATTCTGCACCATAGACAATTCCCAGGTCAGGCTTGAATTAAGCTCCAAATACCAACAACCACAGCTTATCTGAAAGCTGGTGAAGCAATCTATAAAAATATGACCGAGTCTGGTGGGTTCCACAGATGACTCCTTTACTATCTGAAGGAGCATATTGCTCCTGGTGTGTAGAAGTCACTCTAGCACATGCCAGCTTGTACAGGAAACACATGGCATTTCATTCACGAGCTAGCGAAGTCTGATCTAAAAAACACTAAGCACACAGAGACAGACAAGAAGGGCAAAACAAGCATATCCAAAAACCAAGGCTAATTTCATTTGTTAAGTTACAGAAGCACAAAAATCTCAAGATGCCTAGTCAGATGTTTAAACAAGTAAAATTACAGACACGTACGACTCAGTCAACCACATTTCCCCAGCACACAGGAGCACAGAGGATCATGGCACACACAACATGCTACGCTACATGGAAAGAAAACAATACCGGCTCTAGAAGCTACTCTGCTATCCTTGCTAGTCTAGCTGAACAAAGTCCTGATTGCTTAGAGCCCCACAGTCAAGGAAATGAATTCTAGGCACAGGCAGTAAGTACTATTGAGTGACTAGAACAGTGATCAGAGTCTTTTAAGTCATGGGGCTGTTTGACTGTCTTAGGAAAACATTTCCCACAAGCCCCTCTGTATAAACTGGCCACCCTGGTCCGGGACCTCTTCTGGAATTCCTCCATCTGAGTTAGGGATGTGCCCTGCTGCTTCTAAGAAAATGTTTTTCAGTTTTTACCCATACAATAAGGTATAAAGGATAGCAGCACTTTACTCGTTGGAACGAGAGATGCACAGCTGCTGCTTGGGGTGGGCAAGAACACACCCAGAAAGCCATGAAGCAACAGCAGAAATAATAAAACCATCAGCTATTCATGTGGCAAAATGTCTATAAATAAACTTTTTAAAATGTCCCAAAGTAAGGAACTGACCGAGTACATGACAGATACCACGTCAGTATGAGGACTTCGCTGGAGGACAAAGACACTACTCTTCATCCCAGCTAAGATTCATATCACAACCAATGAGTCCCTCTTGGGGAGGAAATTCTGGGTTTCTAGGAAATGGATACCAAGACATGGAGAAAGTCCTGTTGAAGGTGGGACTCAGCTCTGATGGCTTAGAGTGAGGATGAGTTTCTAGACCCTAGGGTGGGCTTCTAAGGGGATGGGAAGAGCAGGAAAATGGATATAATTCTGGGAGGATGATGAATTTCTCAGTGAGAAATTATATCTGAATTTTCAGAGTTCCTGCAAATACATTCCAAGTATATTAGCTAGCTGTAGTGAAACATCCCTAAGAGGAAACACAAGGTGACGGGGCATCTTCTTGCAGTGTGTGGATGGTCAAAGGATAGAGGGAAGAAAGAACTCATAAAGGAAAGCAGATTTTTAGCGCAAACTTATACAGACTACAGAGACCAGCATAGGGGAAAATAAGGCAAGGTTCTTAGTGGATGAAGTACTGAGTAAGCAGGGAGGAAACAAATGCCCACAGGAAAACTGGCAAAGGAAAGAAACTAACACTAAACAAGAAACAGAGTGGGCAATAACTGAGGAATATCTGTCTCCCAGCCCTGTCAGTGATCAGCAAATGTAATCAGACTTGGTAGCAAAATACAATCAGACTGGGTATCTTTTTCCTCGTAAATGAAAATAAATGGAATTCTGTGTAGGTGGGTACTGCAGCCTCAGTGTCTGTGTGCCGCCCCCCCCAAATCCACAGATTGAATCTTTAGCAATCAGGAGACAGAGCCTTGCTAGGTGACTGGGTCCAGAGGGATAAGCTCATGAGGGAGGGATGGGTCCTTTCTCAGAGCAACCCCAAAGGAATCCACCCACTTATTATACTGTGCAAAGGTAGCTGGGGGCGGGCAGTGTATCAGACCTAGCATCTGCCAGTGCCCTGTGACCTTGGACTTAAGCTTCTAGAACAGTGAGAAACCAGAAACAAGACACTCCAGCTGCAATGTTTTGTTGTAGTAGCCTGGACCAAAACAAAGTCCTCATAGGTCATTCTGATGGTCAGAACCATACAGGAACTTGTCTTATTCGAACCAACAAAAGAAGATCAAAAGATAAAGGGAAACATGCTGCTCAAAATTCTGCCCATTTTAAACAGCATTTATGGAGGCTTGTGGCTGAGATACCGGAAGGCAGGTGATGGCAGAGGACTCGGCACAAAGCTAACTCCAGGGATGCATTAATCAGCCGCTTCCTAGCCTAGTAGCTTGGATTTTGGAGCAAGATGGGATACAATCCAACCCGGACTGCACTAACAAATGGCTTATTTCACGTTAGCCTGATTTCTGGTTTCCACACATGGCCTCTGCAGATCCTTATTAGAGTCTAGGAACTACCGTTAGCCTGTTAAACAGCGGTCCACACCAACAGCCAAACAGAAGTGTATCTAATTCCCTACACTTTTGATTAGGGTCTGGGCTAGGGTACCTCAGAGGTTCAAGGCAATGATGGTTTGGTTCTCTTTTGGCCCTGAGCCTACAATACACCAGAGTTTTGTGCCTTCTTGGAAAAATGGATGAATTCTGAAGAGATAACCTGGACCTGTCATGGCTCCGTGGAACTGTCAGCTTAAGGCTGTTACTGGAAAGGCTTGAAAGAGGGTCTGAGTCTCTTGGGGACAGAGCTCCTAAATATCAAGTCACTCTGAAGGGATCCCTATGATGCATAAATGAAAACTCCATGGTGAAGAGTGTTGGGCATCTGAAGATTAGGCTATTTCAGCTTTCAGAAGCACAGCCTGGACCTAGCTACTCTGGATGAATCTCTGTATTCTTTGTTATAGTACTGACACATGCCTGATATTTCAAATGGAAAGCTGGGAGGTCTCTGTCTCTGTCTATATGTAAGGTACTTTTTACCCTTAGACAACAGGGGCAAAATTAATTTTGAAAAGAGTTCTATTCATTTAGCTTAAAGAAAATATTTATATGAGTATTTTAAAATGTAGAAATTAGAAATGAAAATTACAAATTAGCTCAGAAGTCTTTAAGTTTCTATGATTTGGATAATCTTGAGTAAATAAGAATACTGGTTTTTAGTTTAAAAAGACATTCAGTCAGTGTCACATGTTGCAGATACATAACTTTTTTTTAATGAGTCAAACCATGCTTGTGTTATGAAATTTCTCAGCAAAAAAAGTGAAAAAAAAAAACCACCAAGAGCAAATGGATTAAATTAGTGTAATTCCAAATAAGAAATTTGGATACATCAGTTGTCAAGCTTATGTTTACCTACTTTTGACAGAACTGAAGAGAATTGGATTGTTAGTCAACAGTCCTATGCCACCCCCTTCCCCCACCAAAACAAACAAACAAACAAACAAACAAACAAAACCCGTGTTCACAGGCCAGAGGATCCTAAGAGTGCTTGTGTGTGACAATTAATCAGCTCATATGACAGCTGGAGGGACCGTCAGAGGAGCAGAGACAGAGGAAGGGAGGGAAGACCTGTGGTAAGGCTACAATAGAATCATTATTTTAAAAACGAGCATTATTATAAAAATACAATCATGTAAAATCCAGAATTTGTTCTTTGAAAAGGTATAATACTGGTCAAACTCTCCCTCTCTTCCTGTTCTTGAGTTTCTTGAGACAGTGACAACCTACATAGTCCAAGGTGGCCTTGAACTCAGGATCCTCCTGCCTGCCCAGTCCTGGCATTACCAGCGTGTGCCACCATTTCTGGATCTTACTTATTTTTGTGTTCAAGTGTTGATGGAATCCATGATCTTGAGTACATAGATGTATGTAGGCAGCACTCTACCAGGTAAGTACATCCCCGGGGGAAATGATCAACTCTTGAGGGGAGATTCTGAAGTCTTTTCTTTACCTTTTGAATATTCTGATAAGGGAAGATTCTTTTTTGTTAAAATAATTTCCTATGGTTCACTATTAAAAAGTTACATTTTCTCTTTGTCTTTTAAATAACTATGTAACTTTCTGTATTTGGTTTTGAAATCTGTCACTGTCTTAGCAAACAACTGCCTTTGATCCTTTTTAAACAATGCTTTTACATTTTTTTGACGTTTTTGACTAACTTCTCCAAATTGAATCTTAAATAAGGCCTTTTGATTTCAGACTAACTTGGATTTTCCCAGAGGGCTTCTAGCAAGCTCAAAAGAATGTGTTCTTTCTGTTTATAAACACAGAGAGAGATCGAAATAATTAGGGTTTTTGCTTGGGAAGCAGATGATAGTTAACTTTCTTTACCGAATATCTGTGTGGATGGATGTCCAGTGTGTCCCGAGACCATGCTGTCAGGCCAGTTCCAGTTACACACTGTTTAGACTGAGCCCCCGTCAGTCTTTATCACAGCCCTTTGACAGCTGTTCTCTTAATCTGATGCTTTTCCAAAAGGTTCTGCAAGGAGCTGTCACACACATTGCAAGAGGACCCATGGGAGACAGGGAAGTGCACCATTTGGACAGCTTCAAGGTCGTGAATTCAGTTGGATGGGAATTTTCAGAATAATGAAACAGACCATTTCAGGAAATAACTTTTAGGACTTTTTGTCTGAAACTGATTCTTTGATGTCCTGTTTCCTAGATTCAAAGAACCCATGTGCTCTTTTCACTGGAGCTCTCCAAAACTTTGGCGAAGTATGCTTTTGTAAACAAAATGAACTGAGAAGCTTTTACTGCATATTCTAACTTTTGTGGAATGTTGTGATCTGTGTTAAGTTGATGGTGATTCTGTTCTCCGCTAATAGGACACATCGGGTGGGTCCTTGGCTCAGAGGAGCTTTTAAAGGTCTAATCTGAGATTCCTGTTTCCAGCCAGTTCTAATAGGCTACAGCTGACCTTACAGAGCCAATAAGCCTCCTTGGATATCACTGATGCTGACTTGAAGGTTCTTTGTGGAAATGGGCAAAGGCTTTGGCTGTGTGAACCACGAGTCCAAGTTCAATGAGACTAGATTTACTCTGCAAACTGCTTAGTTATCCGTGATTGTCTCTGGCAGAAGCAGGTGATTTCAGAAAGAAAACTGCTTTTAGAGAGCTCCAATGACCCCAACAGTGACTCCAGCCCTTTCCAATGTCTTCAACTTTCATTTTACTTCCAAACCATTTTTCTTTCAACGTCTTCCTATGGATTTTCATGTTTCCATTTTTATTCCCTCTTCTTATCTGCAATCACCAAAAACTGAGGCTGCCCCTTTCTTTGAGGCCTTCAAGTTGGATCTGGGAAAGCTACTACAAGCTTTTGAGAAACCACCACTCCTACATTTGCTGACAATTGTCACACCACACTGCATAGCCACTGTCCCGGGACACTTGAAGATACCACCAAGGATATGCTAGCTGAAACTTCCGGAGGTATAGACTGATACTGCCTCACAGTGTAGAGGTGGTGAGAACCGGAAGCCTTTTCTGTGGTTTTTCCCAGTAAGCCATTTGTTCTGACTGTTGACCTTTGTTTTTCTTTTGTTTCCATAGAAATATTTGTTAAGCCTCTGTCTGCACTATACAGAGGTCTAACTTGGGTGGGAACCCTGTTGTGTCACTTCTTGAAGTGGCACCTGTATCATCAAGTGAATGTGGCATCCTCAACTAAGGCAACGTTCACAGACTGTTTCTACCAATGTCAATATTTTCTGGAAGAAAGCAACATTGCCCAAATAACATAACTTGTTGGAGAAGATAGCAACAAAATAATGTACTTGTGCCTTGTTGGAAGAGGCCTTATCTACTGCAGTCTTTGTAAATGACAACAGCTATGGGTTCTTTAGCTAGATTTGTACGACACAATCACAGGGCCACAGGCTGATTACTGGATAAATGAGAGGTAATGTGTTCCACTACCCCACACCTCTGCCATCTGGGGAAAATCTGAAACCCAACAACACTTTAGGAAGATGAAGACTGGCTGGAAAAGCATATCCTGACCCATTGGTCTTTCTTTTAATTAAATTTAGGCAATGAGCACTCAGAACTGGGCTGCGATCCTGTGACGGTGCCTTCCTAATCCCTTAATGGTTGGAGTCACCAGAGTACTCACTGATCTTGGGAACCAGACAGCCAACCCACATGACCACAGTCACTCTAAGCATCTACTGGGATTCTGCTTTTTGACATCCCGTGTACATAGGAAAGGAATGTGATGTGACCATCAGTAATACCTAACAGCTGGAGACATCTCAATCCACAGAGAGAATGGCCAGAGGAGAGCAATGATTATTAAACGAAAATAAAATTAAACAGGGAGGCTAGGACTGACCTATGCCTGAGTTGGCAGCCGCCTGAGCCGAGACACTCACAGAGGCTGTTTTCTTAGCAGCTGTGGCAGCTCTAGCCTCAAGCCATGGATGACAGCTTGGTATATTGTGGCCAGTCAGCAACAGCTATGTAGCTATCCTTCCTAAGCAGTGAGAAAAGCATCTCTGTCGATGTGCCCAGCACTGTGGAAGCCTGCTGGACACTCTTGTGAGATGGCATTTAGTCTTGTCTCCTCGTTCAGCAACAGATGGTCTTCCACTTAACAAAATTTTCACATCAAGATTATCTCTCTGGATTTCTTTGACATTGCTGGCCTATTTCCTGCGTGTGCTGTTACTAGTTACTGTCACGGGTTAGTTCTGTTTTCTCCTGAAGCCTGTGTGATTTGTCTATTGTTCTTGACAGACAGCTGACATTCGCCATGCCCGTGTGCTTGTTTGTTCCTTTGTCAGTGTGACACAAACTTGAGTCTTCTAAGAAAAGAGAATCAACTGAGGAGTTACCTCTACCAGACTGATCTTTGGACGTATCTGTGGGGGTATTTTGATTAATGATCAGTGTAGGAAGGCCTAGCCCACCGTGTGAACAGTACCACCTCGGTTGTATAAGAAAGCAAGATGAGCAAGCCAGCAAGCTGCATCCCTCCATGGTTTCTGCTTCAGTCCCTGCCTCTAGCATCCTGCCTTGAGCTTCTGCCCTGGCCTCCCTTGATGACTGACTAAAGCCTATAAGATGTATTCAACGCTTTCCTCCTTAAGTAGCTGTTGGTCACATTTTATCACAGCAACAAAAGCAAAGTAGAAGAAAAGTTGGGAGCAGAGGGTGTCCCCGAACATGGCTGAACAACTGCCTGTGTTTGGGGGAACGATTGTAGGAGTGTTTGGAAATTTGGGCTGGAAAAGCCACTGAGTTTTTGGAGCTTAACAGGCTATTGTGAAAACTTAGAAGATGATGCTGAGAGAAGTGAAGATAGTAGAGGCCTATCTTGTGAAATTTCAGAGGGTAACAAGGATTCCCTCAGGACCCTTCAATAATCTTTAAATTTAAAAAAAAAATTATTCTCTTATACAATATATCCTGACCGCAGATTCCCCTCCCTCCATCCCTCCCAGTTCCCCCTTCTCTGTTCTCTCCCAGATACACCACCATGTCTCCCCCATTCCCCACAAAAAGCAGGCCTCCCAGGGACATCAACATGGTACAAGATACAATAAGATCATATGCAAACCCTCACATCAAGGCTGGGTGAGGCAACCCAGTAGGAGGTAAAGGGTCCTAAGAGCAGACAAGAGTCAGAGACATTCCCACTCCCACTTTTGGGAGTCCCCTCAAAGAAATGAAACCTTTGCTTTACTGGGACAATCAATGCTGCTTAGCTGGGGCTGAAGACTCAGCTATGATTAACAAGAGACCAGCTTCATTTGGGTGAAATACCCTGGGAGGTATTTCCTCAGGGTCAGCACACTGAAACTGTGGTCCAGAGGGAGCCAAAGCTACATCTTAAGCTGGTAGCTGAAGTTGGGGGTATGCAAGTGTCTCCCATGTGGTACTGGTTTTGGTGGTATGAAAGCAGCAGGATTGAAGAGGTCGTTGAAAGAAGCTGAGGCTCTGCACTGAGAGAAGTCAGGAGAGGTCATTGGTGCAGCAGAAATACCAGGATTGAATGGGTTTTGGTGAGAAGCCGAGGCCTGGCACTATGTGCCAGGATAGGAATCTCTGAAGAGGCTAGGAGAAGCCATTGTTGAAGATGCTGCCTCTGTTGAAGTCAAGGTTCCAGCATATTTGAGGTGTCAGGGCTGGAATGACCACCAGGAAAACAGCAGGTGTGTGGTGGAGCTGGCCTGAGCCTAGTGGACAAGCTCTGTACGCTGTGGGTGGCAGGGCTGGAGAAGAGGATCTGCTGAACTCTTTGAAGCCCAGGAAATTGTGTGTTCCAGATGGAACTATTTGCATTGTTGGAGTCTGAGTTTACTTAAGTGTTATTATTCTTATGTCCTGGGTATCCTCTTTTGGAGTAAGAAATTATTTAACTTTTTTTTTTTTAATTTCATAGGAACCTACAGTTGGACTTTTGGTATTTTTTTAAAAGAGATTTTGAACTTTTAAAATATTTCAGATTTTTAAAGATAATGGGGCTTTAGAAATAGTACTATGCTTTATATTGTGATAGCAACATGATATCATGGGGGATAAACAAAAAAGGAAAGGTCATGGTTTAATAGTGATAGAGTTGTATGTCATGTTGATAACGGGTCAGTTATGCTGGTTAGGTTTTGTTGACACAAACTAGGGTCTTTTAGAAAAATGGAACTTCAGTTGAAGAATTGGCTCCATTAGGTTGGGTTTTGGCCATGTCTGTGGGGCATTTTCTTGAATAATTATTGATGTGGGGGAGGGCATTCCACTATGATTGGTAACATCCCTGGCTGGTGTACCCGGGTTTTAATTTGTATTTCCCTAATTCAAAGGATGATGAACAACTTTGATGTATTTATTAGCCATTTTTTATTTATTTTATTGGGAACTCTTTGGGTCCAGAGTCCATTTTTAATTGGGTTATTTTGCTTCCTTAACTCTTTGTTTTTTGAGGGTTTTTTTTGTATATCCTGGATATTAATTATCTGTCAGATGTGTAGCTGGCAAAGATTCTCTTCCATTCTGTGGGGTTCTTCTTCACTCAATTGGTGGTTTCCTTAGCTGAACAGAAGTTTTTTGGTTTCATGAGGTTCCAATTGTCAATTGCTGGTCTTTGTTCCTTGGCAAATGGAGTCCTGTTCAGAAAGTCCCTTCCTATAGCTATATATTATAGAGTACTGCCTATGTGTTCCAGCAGATTTAGTGGTTCAGGTTTCAGGGTGAGATCTTTGATTCACTTAGATCTAATTTTTGTGCAGGGTGGTAGGTAGGTAGGGTCTAATTTCATTCTTCTGCATGTGGAAATGCAGTTTTCCTGCCACCATTTGTTGAAGATGTTCTTTTCTTCAGTGCACCTTTTTTGCCTCTTTGTCACATGTCAGGTAGCTGTTGTTATGAGTACTCATGTTTGGGTCTTCTATTTTATTCCATCGGTCTACATATCTGATTTTGTGCTGATTTCATATTGTCGATATTATTGTAGCTCTATAATATATCTTGTAGTCTAAAATGGCAATTCCTCCAGTGTTCTTATTTTTTTGCTAAGATTGATTTGGCTATTCAAGTGTTTTCTGCTTCCATACAAATTTTAGATTTTCTTGTTTTTGTGAAGAATGTTGCAGATATTTTGATTTGGATAGTGTTGAATCTGTAAATTCCTTTTGGTAGGCTGGTCATGTGGCCTGTGTTTGTGTTTGTCTTTCAAGGGTTGAGGCTCGGCCCTTATTGCTGAAGACACCACACACTTAGGACAAATGACTTGGGTGACTCAAACTGGATCTGACCTGAAAGCCTCTTTCCTGTAGTCTGGCTTCCACAGTTTCAGAAAATACCATACAAACTTCAGTGGGAGTGAAACAATTAAACTGTCCTACTCAGCTGCAACATCTATGAACCAAAACAATTACCAGCACAGTGAGATATGAACAAAGGTGCAAAAAGTGGCAACAACCAATAGCTGTCCAATTGGACTTACAGCCCTCTCAACCATAGGGAAATCATGCCTGGTACTGGAATTCTAGCCAGCTTCCTAGGGTTAGTGAGGTCATGGACCTTAGAAAGGAGTCCACTACCATCACTTTGCTAGATCAGTAAAATTCCTTATACCCATAGATAAGTGTAGCAACTACCCCTCATTAAAGAGCTTCTCTTTATGGCAAATAGAGATCATCACAACTGGACACAATGCAGAGATGAAGAGATATTGGGGGAGCCTAGTCCCACTAGATATATCTACATTATAGCTCCTGCATCTACGGCTCAGGAAACACCTTAGAAAAAGGGACAGGAAGATTGTAAGAACTCGTAGAAATGGCTTCATAAACAAGAAGGGCACAATAGCAATATCAGTGGATATGTTATTGGAAAATTTTGTGGGTTGCCACCCCTCAACAAAGAACTAAAGTAAACTATCCACTGCTTGGAGAAGGAGAATTAGTCTTTCTTAGGGATGAAACCTCTTATTGGTCATTCAATGCAGAGTGGATCAGTCTTGAAACCATATGCACACAAACAGCAAAACAGACTCAGCAGGTTGTATTTATTTATGTTTGTGCACACACAAATATGTAACAAATACAAGCAAAGAAGAGGAGACTATCAA
Organism: Peromyscus attwateri; assembly: GCA_902168425.1. Lineage (NCBI taxonomy): Eukaryota > Metazoa > Chordata > Mammalia > Rodentia > Cricetidae > Peromyscus > Peromyscus attwateri. Next base: position 287 of record CABHPP010084117.1, on the reverse strand, counting down.
CTTGAGTGCAGGGGGGTGTGGGAGGAGTTTAAGAAAGTCTTCCTGGGAGAGCCTGGAAAAAGGCAAGGGAGAGGGAGAAGGGATGTAATTCTATTTCAATTAAAATCATTTAAAGAGAAAAAGAAAGGAAGCTAGCGAGCTATGAAGAGGAAGTCAGCAGGCAGTGTCCCTACGCGGTCTCTGCTTCAGTTCCTGCCTCTAGATTCCTGCCTCGAGCTCTTGCCCTGGCTTTCCCAGATGACTGACTCCAAGCTGTAAGGTGAGGTGAACCCTTTGTACCCTGGCTT